>NDFG01000032.1:1376161-1440667 GCA_002167245.1 Sporophila hypoxantha
CATTCCATTTTGTGGGATTGGTGGAAGTTAATGCATGTATTGATGAGCAACAACCCTGGCGAGGCCTTGGCTTGGGAGGGTGATAAAATAAATGAGAGTTTTGCTTTTCTGGACCAAAATGAGGTGTCAGTTTGAATCCCAAAATGATTTGGGAGGGAAGGGACCTTCAAGCTCACCTCATCCCACCATGGACACCTCCCACTGTCCCAGGTGCTCCAAGGCCCAATGTCCAATCTGGCCTGGGACATTTCCAGGGATCCAGGGGCAGCCCCTGCTGCTCTGAGAATTCCATTCCAGGGCCTCCCCACCCTCCCAGCCAGGAATTCCTTCCCAATATCCAATCTAAATTTCCCCTCTGTCAGCTTGAACCATTCCCCTTGTGCTGTGCCTGCAGTTCCTGGTGGAACAGTGGCTCTCCCATTCCCTGGAGCCCCTTTGGATACTGGAATGTGCTGGGAGGTCTCCACACAACCTTCTCCTCTCCAGGGGAACRTTCCCAGCTCTCCCAGCCTCTCTCCATAGGAAAAGTGCTCCAGTCCCTTTATCASCTCYGTGGCCTCCTCYGGACTTGCTCCAGCAATTCCAAGCCCTTCTTTTGTTTGGGACACCACAGCTGYAAATGACATTCCAGGTGGGATCTCAGGAGAGCTTTGGTGTGACCACTCCATGGCACTGAGGGTTTGTATTTAACCAATTACCTGGGAATTTCTTCCAGTATCCCCTGCAACATTCCAGTGCTGGGGAATTTTTCCATCTGTCAGTACAGCATCACTGGGGATCCCTTTATTAATATTTATCCTGTTTTTTTTCCCAATGTCCCACTTCCAGCAGCCTGGAAATGCAGTGCTGATGTCTCCACTGTGCTCTCCCTTGGATCACTCTGAAAATTCCCCCCAAAATCCCCAGGAAGCCCAGCAGGAATCACRGATGGCAGAGCTTTGTGCACAGAGACATTGCCCTAAAAACCACTTTGCTCCAAGGAGTTTCTTACAGAGAAGCAGCAGCTCATTCCCAGAAGGAATTTTCTCTTGCGAGGCTTTTACCTAAACACTCACTTCCAACAGGAGTTTTCACTCAGAGTAGAGACACATCCAAACCACTGATGGTTCATCTGGGAGATGGAAGAGGGCTTTCATTTAATTTATGTCCTGCACCAACCACTTACTCTACACAAAATAATCCACAAAATTATTCACTGGGCTACATATAGAGAGGATATATGCAGGATGTGTTTTTCCTCCTTTTTATCTGTTTTTTTGGAGGTTAAAGTTTTAAAATTCTGGACAACAGCATCAGGCCGTGACCCAGGGCTTGGTTTTCATGGGAATTTCATGGTGGGTGTTGCTCTGTGGGCTCTTCCAAACCATGGAAGAGGAACAGGGCCCAGGACACAAATCCTGAGTTCTGTCCCTCCTGTTCAGGAGGTCTCAATTCCAGCTCATTGTTCCCAAAAGGAGGAGGTGAGGGATAAATGGTTTAAGATGGAAAAGGCGTGGATTTAAGTGGAATTGGGAAGGAATTCCTGAGCTGGAGGGTGGGAGGTCCTGGAAGAGAATTCCCAGAGCAGCTGTGGCTGCCCCTGGATCCCTGCAGTGCCCAAGCCAGGCTGGACAAGGGCTTGGAGCAGCCTGGGACAGTGGGAGGTGTCCCTTGCCATGGCAGGTGGCACTGGGTGGATTTAAGTCCCTTCCTCCCAAACCACTCCAGAATTCCATGATTGGGACAGCCTCCCACCCTTTGATTCCTTCATCCAGAGGGATGGTGGCCAGGACCAACAGCTGAGTGAAATCTTCGTGGATTTTGTTGCTTTATAATGAAATTGTTTGCAGGAAGTCCAAACGAGGATGGAGGGACATCATGGTCCAGCATCATATGGATTCACATTCCCAAACCATTCAAAACAGGGACTGAGCAACAGAGAAATYATGGAATAGGGTTTTGGGATGGAAAGTACCTCAAGGGTGATCCCATTCCACCCCCTGCCATGGCAGGGACACTTCCCACCATCCCAGGKTGCTGCAAACCTCATCCAACCTGGCCTTGGACACTGCCAGGAATCCAGGGGCTCCACAGCTKCTCTGGGAWYCTCTAAACTCAGTTTTATATTTTAACATCTTCTTTCCCTGTGGCAGATTTTCATCCAAAAACCCCTTCCAGCAGCCCCCAAATCAAGCAAGTGTGATTGCTCCAACCCAGGGATATTCCATCATTTATTCCCAGCCCACGGGGATATTGGCTTCCCTGCTAAATATTCCACAGCCCACACTTCGTATGAGATATTAAGCTCACAAAATGAAAATTTTATGGAACTTTCTCCAGACTTTCTCCTCTAAATTAACCTCATGCATGACCAGGATCCAGCTCAGCCTTTGAGGTTGTTTGCTCAAAGTCCTTCAGTCCAAGGTTGGATTTGATGATCTTGGAGGTCTTTTCCAACTTTAAGGATTCTTTGATCCCACCGTTTATTTTCCAGGAATTCTGGCAGTGAGGATATCATGGGAATTTTGGAATCCTCTGACAAAATGCCAGTCATCCRGGGAAAGACACTCAGAAAAGCTGGGAATATCCCTGCAGAGGGATATGGCTGGAATGTGTGTGCTGCAGGGATCTGAATCCTGAAATCCTTTCTTGCAGTTTTAGAGGCTCTTTTAGGAGCAGGGAAGGGCAGATCTGCTGCTGAGGGGTTTTATATTTTAGGCTGTCTTAGGCTAAGCAGTAAAATATATCTAGGTTGGTGTTTTCCCTTGGATTTTACTGGGATAATAATAATTCCAGCATCCAGATAAATTGCAAACACACATTCCCATATGCTGAAATGCTTGTAAGAGTCATAGCTAAAGAAGAATTTATAAAATGCATTTTAAACATGATTTTTTTTTTTTTTTTGTGCCAGACAAAGAGGTTGAGTTTGTCCTTGGGTATTTTTCCTCCACTTTCCAGACACTCAGGTGATTATGGCAATATTCCTGCAGGAAYACTTGGAATTCTTTTAGATTTGCTTTAAAATAATTGGATAAAAACGAGCTTGGCTTAGGGTTAGAATATTCCAGATGGGTTTGGGCTGGGAGGGAGTTTAAAATTTATCCATTCCAGCCCTGCCATGGCCAGGGCACCTTCCACTATCCCAGATTGCTCAACCTGGCTTGGACACTTCCAGGGATCCAGGGGCATCCACAGATTCTCTGGGAATTCCATCCAGATCCTCCCAACTTCCCGACAGAGAATTCCTTCCAAAGTATCCCAACCTAACACTTCTCTCTCTCATTGTTTGAAGCCATTCCGCTGTGTCCTGTCCCTCCATTTCCCTTGGGAAAATCCTCTCTCTCCTGGGATCTTTCCTCCGGAAGGCCCCTTTCGGCATGGAATGTCATCAAGAGGCCACCCCTGACTTCTCTTCTCCAGCTGAGCAATCCCAATTCTCTTCTCTTGAATTCAAAAACCCCAAAAACTGAGGGTAAAAATAAATAAATGCTCCTTTCTTCACTATAAAAGTTTGGAAATTATTTGTTTAAATCATGGTCAGGGCGTGACTTTTTATGTCTTTTTCAATTAAGKAATTAACTTGTGCTGGCCTGGCCTCCCCGACCTCGCTCCCTGCTCGGAGGATCAATACCTGATCCTGCTCTGTACATCCACATTTTGCACCTATAAATTAGGGAATTATTAATTAAAGTGCATCCTGGAATGCAYAAGGAGCCTTTAATTTAGCAACAGTCACAAACAGAAAATATTGGGGGTTAAAATACAGATTTAAATATTAATTTGGTCTTTGGGCTTTATCCTTTTCATCAGTCAAACCCATAAAAAGCTCAAGAGCAAAATTTAGAGGCTTAGATCAGTTCATTATTWGAAATATTTGTCATCAGAACATGAGCTGGACAAGCTTTTTAACTTCCAAATGAGGAACCATCCAGTTAAAACAGGAGCAAATAAATAATGGAATTCCAAACATGTTGCTGCTGCTTCTGGAACAACGGATCCAGCAGCAAATTCCTGCTTCCAAATTCTGTTTATTTTTAGGCAGGGGGGTTTAGGAAAGGAAGAAATCCYTTAATCAGGGATTGGGGAAGGGTGGGAAAAAATGTGTGCTGATCCCAGCAGGAATTTTTCACACCCCTTTTTCTTTCAGGAAGAACAGATTTCCACCCCAAGATGGAAGACGTTTTTCATGGCATTGTGGGATGTTACCAATTCCCAGTCAGTTCCCAACTGGATCAGCTCCAGGGAGGAAAATTAACTCCAGCTTAGCCAAAACCAGGACAGGTATAACGGAATTTAAATTCCCTGGATAAGTCCAAGGTTTGTATCCATCCACAAAAGGGTTCGGAAAGTCACAGATCTCAGTTTGCAACCTGGATCCATCTTTTCCTGCAGGAATTGCAGATATTTCTGGAATGGCAGCCTGCATCCATCTTTTCCTGCAGGAATTGCAGATATTTCTGGAATTGCAACATGGATCCATCTTTTCCTGCAGGAATTGCAGATATTTCTGGAATGGCAGCCTGCATCCATCTTTTCCTGCAGGAATTACAGGTATTTCTGGAATGGAAGCCTAGATCCATCTTTTCCAGCAGGAATTACAGGTATTTCTGGAATGGAAGCCTAGATCCATCTTTTCCAGCAGGAATTACAGATATTTCTGGAATGACAGGTGATACAGAGCTCTGGAACAATCAGCATCCAGGTTGGATATCAGAAATCAGGGAATAAGCAGAGATAAATCCACAATTCCATGATTATTAATAAAAACACTCAATATGAAACCCCAGATTTTAATAGGAATGGATGTGATTCCCATGGGAATAATGGTGATGAGGGAAATAAAGGTTTAATAACTGAGCAGCACTGATTTATTATGGTTATTTTATGCTTTTTGCTCCTGTTTTTGCAATTTCTGGGGGGTTTGCATACACAGAACGCAGCCCATTGTTCGCTGCTGCCCTGCCCAACTAATTATGCTTAATTTTGGCACTTTCTCGTGCTTTAATTAAGAACTGTTTGCATTTCCAGAGCATGCACAGAGCCAAAGTTTGCCTTTTTAATTAAAAGCACAAAGCAAACGAAGACGTTGTGGGAGGAATGGGAATGAAGCTCCAACGAGCAGGGAAGGGCGGGGATGAAGTTCAGCCCCGGTGAACTTTAATGCCAAYGGTGCAAAATGCAACTAATTGGGCAAGAAGCGATTGTTCGCACGGAGGAGTAGCTACAAATTTATTTGTGATCCCGACAAGGCAGGAGAACCGCTCCTCTCGTTCGTGGGGATCGCTGGAATTCGGGATTGCACAAAGCCGAGCTGCCCCTCCGTGACGCAAATCGGCGGCGGAACATCGCCAGCTCACCCGGAAAAATTGGGTTTTACAGGATGCTCACCTGTGGGAACTCTGCACATCACTGCGGATTGTGAGGGAGATCCCGAGACCACGTCGAGAGCCGAGACCCCTCGGGGCTCGGAGATCTTGGCATGATGCCCGAACACTGTGTGGTTGGACTTTGATCCTGCAAGTGAATTGCCAGTTTGGTATGAGGACTGGAAGATCACACGGGTTTAAAGGATGTTTTCTATAAGGTGTGCACAGGGTGAAATGTAGATTTTAGGATTTTTGAGTATATTAGGTAATGGAGACAAGATGGAGGGAACAGGGCGTGTCTTGTCCTTCTTCTTTCTTCTTCTTGTTCTCCATCTTCTGCTTGATGTTGGCACCTGGGATTGGTTTGGATAGAGGTGCACTGTCTACATGGTGTGGGTATTGGAAAGTAAAGGTTAAATATGATATACGTAGTTTGTAGTATAAAAGACGACGCGGCCTCGTGGAGGGCGGAGAGCGTTGTGGCTGCCGTGACTGGACGACCTCCTGTCTGGCAGAGAGAAAATTTTATAGATAAGATAAAATAAACAACCTGAAAACCAAACATCAGAGAGGTCCAGTCTCATTCTTCAGAAACCTGGGGCCGTTCCCTGGGACCACCCCAGCTCACCTCGGGGCTGAGAACAAAACAGCCAACCCGAGACTCACCGGGAGCAAACATCCCAAGGGGATTGAATGCCCCTGAAATGTATTTAAGGAGCTGGTGTCGGACCCCGCTCGGTGCTTGTGGCGCTTGAGGAAAGTTTCGGGATGGTGTCCCAACATTTCCAGCAATTTTGGGAGTTAATCTGTCCCATAGGGTTATAAAAGAATCAGCACCTTTTGAAAGAGAAAATCTGGCAGGGATATGGAAATAAAACCTGGGATAGTGGAAAGGGTCCCAGCCCATGGCAGGGGTTTTAAGGCCCCCTGAAACCCAAAGCAGTCTGGAATTCCCTGATTTCCATCAGGATGCACTTTTCCATAATGTCTCTACTGCTTGTTCTTAGCAACTGCTGCAAAATGCAAATATCAAAGAATTTGCAAATATTTGCTTGCTTTGAGTCCACAAATCCTCACACCAGGCACCCTTGGGATTTTTGGGAAGTTCAGAATATCATGGGTGTTAACAGGAATTGAGAACTTTTCCCTGCAGTGGGAAAWGGGCTCAGGTTGCACCAAGGGAAGTTKAGATGGGATAYTGGGGRAAATTTCCTCATGGAAAGGTTTGTCCRGGCCTGGCACAGCTGCCCAGAGAAGTGGTGGAGTCCYCATCCCTGGAGRGATTTAAAATCCATGTGGATGTGGCTTCCAAACAGCTTTTGGTCCTTCCCATGGCCTTTCCTTTCCCATGGCAGTGGTGGGAGGCAGCTCCTGCTGGAGATGGTTTTCCCAATCCYGGTGCTCCAGCAAGTTGTAGGAATGAATTTTCTTCCAGGCAAAACGAGRTATGTGCCAGTAAAATGATGATCCCTCGCAATTCCTGTTACGTCATTCCTGATGTTTATACATCCTGCACTTCCAAAATATTGGAGGGGACTTCAAGGATCAGGCCATGGGCAGGGAGATGTTTCCTTCATTCCCTGTGGAGGGAATGAAACCCTTGCACTCAGGAAACCTTGGCAAGCTGAAGGATGAACCGTTTCCAGAAACTTTGGGCCCAAGCTTTCACTTGGGAATGATGCTGGGCTGCTCTTCCTTGTTGTGCTAAAAGTCTCAAGGAAGAACTTCAAGGGAAGTGGGGATTTTCTTCATGGAGCTGGATAAAACGTCAGGCCAAATCCTTCTATCCCATTCCAAAGCATTCGTAAGGGAATTACCAGAAATCCACTTGCTTATCTGTGTGTTCCCGATCCCTTTCCATTCCTAATATCCTTTTAATTTCTTTCCCAACCTTCATTTGTCTCCAGCTGATCCTCTTGTTCCCTGACAATAATTCCTGAGGATCCRAATCCTATCCTTGCCTTGGCCTCAGCCAGGCATTGACATTTTCCTTCCCTTTTCCATTATTAAACACCTTGAACCAAGGACTCAGATCTTCCATGGATGCACTGGCAAGAGCTGGACCTGGGATTGGAGCTCCATGGAAAGAAGTTTATTATGGAATAGCATCCTCCAAAGCTCACACATTTGAGGATATTGTATCTTGTCTCTCCTAAAATCCCATTTTTCCTTGGGAGTGACCTCATCCCAAGGCAGGATAATGTGGAATGTTAATGAGGCAGCAATGGGAATAAAGTGTCCCTGGGATGATTGAAATCCCAAACAGCACTTCCSCCTCCAAAAGCCTCCTAAGCAGAGCTCCCTTTGATGATGGACTGCTCATTCCCTTATTAAACATTTATTGTTTCCTCAATAAAAGTCGTCTTGCAAGTATTCAATTATTAATATAAATCAGACACCAAATGGGAAACAGCAGAGTTCTCATTTTCCTCTTTTTCTTTTTTTTCCCCCATTAATCTTGTTTCTTATTCCATAATCACAAGAGGAGAGTGGATRAAACCCATTCAGAATCACTGGAAAACAAATAAAGCTGGAGTGAGAAAAGCCAAATTTTGATCTGGATCTGTGTCAGGAGGAAAAAAAGAAATTAAAACTCCTTGGAAACCAGGAACGTTCCCAAATATGTGGTGGGGTATTGTTGGTTTGGTGTCCCCAGCTTGGAAATCAGGAAAAATTGAGRCTGGAATGGGAAAGARAAGTGGATCAATATTTATGGGATCACAGCAGGAGTTTTGGGGTTCAAAGCTCTGAAATAACAATGGATTAACCCAACTCCAGGTCTCCTTGTGGGGATCATGAACACCTTGGATTGGTTTGGTCCCCAGGGACTAGGGAGGAATATTTTTAATATCAATTTAATTGYTGAAATAGTTTTACAACAGTTGCTCCTGGGACAGTCTGGGTTTTTTAGGAATTTTTCAATCCATGTTACCCATGACACCCTCCAAAGGCAAGCACCATGTTCCTGGCACAGCATCAACTGAACTCAAGTTATAACCTCCAGGTTTAACTCATTCCTAAATCTTTCAGTTTTTTGGAATGCTTTCAGGTTCTTTTCCTAGATCCGCATGCTTTGGATGTTTGGAATTATCTTCTCCAAATCCAGCCAGGATAAAGTGTTTCACATTTTACCTGTGGAGAGCTGGAGAGGGATTTTGGATTAGGGCAGCAGTGACAGGAAAGGGGGAATGGCTTCCCACTGCCAGAGGGCAGGGATGGATGGGAGATGGGAATTGGGAATTGTTCCCTGGGAGGGCTGGGATGGAATTCCCAGATTTGCTGTGGCTGCCCTGGATCCTGGAATTGTCCAACACCATCTTGGACACGTGGGCTTGGAGCAGCCTGGGACAGTGGAGAGGTCCCTGCCCTGGAATGGGGTGAAATGGGATTGGATTTTAGATCCCTTCCTCCCAAACCACTCTAGAACAATCTCTAATCTGATTTTTATTCCAGTCAATCAATTCTACAGGATAAATATAAAAGGACCACTTTYCCTGGGCAACATTCCCTGATAAAAAAAACAGGATCAAACTTCCCAGAACTTTTATCTGATCTCTTACAGCAACAAATCCAGCAGCTGTCAAAAAATCAAACAGAAAGGGGCTCGAAAGCACCTTTTAAAAGACTGAAAAGCATTTTCATGGATTTAAGAGTCCTTCACAGCCAATTATCAAATCAAAATGCAGCCAATCTGCCTAACATCACTCCAGAAGGATAAAAACATCCATGGATAACTCATCACTCATCAGCCTGCACAGCAAASGCTCTCCCAGCCAGCACTGGATTTATCTGGGAATTTAAAGAGGAATGTGGTCCTGATAGGCACAAAAATGCTGCAATGTTCTCCCAGCTGCAGGAACGGGAGCCCAGGAGCCCCAGGAGCCGTGTGGGGAATTCTGGCAGATGAAGCTGAGTGGGAGCTTTTCAACATTCCTGCTGGCTTGGAGATCCATGGGCAGGTGTGGAGACGGATGGAAATGGAATTGGAAATGGAAATGGGAATGGAAATGGAAATGGAAATGGAAATGGATGTGAATGTAGATAAGGACTTGGGGCTGTTGTCAAGACAATCCAAGGAATGGAGCAGCTGTGCTCTGGAGCCAGGCTGGGAGAGCTGGGAATGTTCCCCTGGAGAGGAGAAGGCTCCAGGGAGAGCTCAGAGCCCCTGGCAGGGCCTGAAGGGGCTCCAGGAGAGCTGGAGAGGGRCTGGGGACAAGGGATGGAGGGACAGGAGCCAGGGAATGGCTCCCACTGCCAGAGGGCAGGGATGGGTGGGAGATTGGGAACTGGGAATTCCTGGCTGGGCTGGAATTGCCAGAGCAGCTGTGGCTGCCCCTGGAGCCCTGGCAGTGCCCAAGGCCAGGCTGGACACTGGGGCACCCTGGCACAGTGGGAGGTGTCCCTGCCATGGCAGGGGTGGGATAGGATGGGATTTAAGGTTCTTCCAATCCAAACCATTCCACGATTCCATGATGATTCAAACTTGTCAGRGATGGATCTTTTCTCATCCCCAGCTATCAGGGGATGGAGGGACAGAACTGTCCTACCGCGAAATGTAAGATACCAGCAATCCCACAAATAATTCATTACTCCCAACAATGACAAATGGAGTCACACTCCCAAATCCAGGACGTCCCTCCCACTGTCCCAAGTTGCTCAGGGCCCCACCCAGCCTGGCCTTGGACACTTCCAARGATGGGGAATGCACCCATCCTCAAGAAAAGGATGGATTTTACACCTTTCCTGAGCCTCTCAGCCAGAACTATGCAAAGCAGGGATTTACAGCCTGGAAAAACTCACATCTCCTTCCAAAACACAGATGAAAGCCTGACATTTCCTCAAACCCCAGGATTTCACACAGATCCCAGGAACTTACCCTTTGGATAGCCCGGCCACATGCTGATGAGTCAATCTGGAGTGTTGGATGCCTTTGGAGAAGGACAAAGCCCRGCTCCCATTGTCCTGGGAATGTGCCTGGAGAGAAAATGTCAGCCAGTGGCATCTGGGGCTGCGTGGGGACAGACGGACACGGGAATCTGCTTGGGAAGAGGACACCAGGCAGAGCAGGAGCCTGGCAGATGGTGGGATGGGCTCCATCCTTTCCTTGGGGCTGGGAGACTCTGGAACGGAGCAGCTCAATCTTAGGAATGCTCTGCTCCTGCCACAGTCGTTATTCAGCATTCCAGGCTGGGCTCAAAGCTGGGAATTGCAGGGAATTGTTTCCTTGAGTGACTCTTGGATGTCGCCACATTTCTCTTCCCAGAGAAAAGCAAGGCACAGTTCTTCCCAAGAATATTTCTGGGATTCACATTCTCTGAACCTCAGAGAAAGGAAAAACAATTCTTCTCTCATTTGCTGTGCCTGTGTTTGTGCCACAGCAGAATGCAATGTGGGGATTGGTYACCCACAGTGATGGGGTTTGGTTCCTGTCAGGGCCAGGTGTGTGTGTCAGGACTGAGGGTGACAGGCACGAGATTCTGGGCAGTGTGAGCAGAGCTGAGTGCTGGGCAGATTCAGTTTAGATGTAGTGTAATACAGTGTAATATAGTATAGAATAATATAGTATAATAGAGTAATTAATTAGCCTTCTGGTAAGATGGAGTCCTCCTCATCACTCTCTCCCCTCATGGGGGGTTCCCTGCAAATTCTATGCTTTGAAGGTCATGGTTTAGCCATGGTTGAGGTAGCTTGTTCATGGAAAACACATTCCAAGGAAAATGTTCAGTTCTGCCCTGTTCCGAGGGAAAAGTGAGAGTTAAAATYACACAAAACCCCCTCAACAACACAACAAACAAACAAAAAAAAAACCCAAAACAACCACAAACAAATAAACAAACAAAAAAGAAACAAAAAAACTCCCCTCACAAAACCACCAAAACAAATAAAAACCCCTCAGAAAGTCGAAAATATGCTAACTTTTAAAGTTTGTTAATAATGCAGCCATTGGGTCATCCTTGTTTTATCGCCCTTTTKAATCCAGTGAAATATTCAGTAATACTAGTTTTAGAAATTTGCTGTGATGGAAAACCAACAAAACTCTCGTGAAATTGGTCCAGGATCAATTAAATCACTGCTTAAAAATTGGGACATATTTCCAAATCTGTTTTATTGGTTTTAGAGATGTTGCAACACAGAGAAATCCAACAAATATCCAACATGAGGGGACAACATCTGCCCCTTGTTCCTCCATGCCTGAGAATTTATTGGGACAACATCCATCTTTTGTTCCTGCATTCCTGGGAATTTATTAGGCTGCATTGAAGCATTCCTTGTTTGTTTTCACTTTTCCAACACTCAGCACAATCGCTGCTCATTAGCAGCCTGTTCTCTTTGTTATTTACTCCTAATTAACGGCATCTGCAATCTTCATTAGTGAGAATTTCGGGTTATTGTTTCAAATATTAACAGCGTTAAGATGTGGTATCAGAGGTATCAGCTAAATACCAACATCCAGACAGCTGGAAAGGCTTGAATTCCCTCAGGTACTCCTGGGACAACTCGGGATTGTCCTAGACATGGATCTGGAAGTCAGGGGGCACCAAATGCTTTATGGAATTTTAAGGATACACCAATAGAAGTTGGTTGAATGAGGCCACCTCAGATTTCCAGCAAGGTAAGCACAGGAATTATAAATTTATCAGATCCAATTTTTTATATCTAATTTTTATCTTTAATTTTTATCTCTAAAAATCTCTATTTTTAATAGTGTAGCCACTGCTAAAATRAAGTTGGAAAGGAAAATATTTAATTATTTTGATACCGTGTAAGATTAGTTTGTTATTGATTGGGGATTTTGAAAAATCACAGAATTRWGGGATGGTTTGGGTTGGGAGGGACCTGGCTGAGGGCTGGGATGGGACAGGATTGAGGGCAGAGGGAGGTGAGCAAAGAGTGCAAGAACAGCAGATTCTTTACAAGGTGATTTCTTGATGTCCTAAATGATGATATCCCAAATGATGATACCTCAAATTATGATATCCCAAATGATGGTATCCCAAATGATGACATCCCAAATGATGACATCCCAAATGATGGCATCCCAGATGATGACATCCCAAATGATGACATCCCAAATGATGATACCTCAAATTATGATATCCCAAATGATGATACCTCAAATGATGACATCCCAAATGATGACATCCCAAATGATGACATCCCAAATGATGATATCCCAAATGATGGTACTCGAATAATGATACCTCTAATGCTGATATCCCAAATTATGGTATCCCAAATGATGATACTTCAAATGATGATATTCCAAATGATGACATCCCAAATGATGATCCCAAATTATGACATCCCAAATGATGAACCCAAATGATGGTATCCCAAATGATGACGTCCCAAATGATGATACTTCAAATGATGACATCCCAAATGATGATATCCCAAATTATGATATCCCAAATGCCGACATCCCAAATGATGGTATCCCAAATGATGGTATCCCAAATGATGACATCCCAAATGATGGTATCCCAAATGATGGTATCCTAAATTAGGGTATCCCAAATGATGATCCCGTTGGTCATGTTTTGATATCCCAAAGGATGATATCCCAGCTGATGATCCCACTGATCATAATTTGATATCCCAAATGTTGGTCCTGCCCATCTGTCCAACCACCTCACACACTKGTCCAACCAACTCACAGAAAACAAAGAACAACCGGAATTTTCCAGGTGTTTTCATTTCTCCACAGAAATCTGGATATTTGCAATATTTTCTGTTCCAGAAACATCCCCACTTGTCAAATACCYGACCACACCCATGAGATAATTCCGGTGATTCTCGTTGCAAAGCAGAACTCAATGT
The DNA here is from genome assembly GCA_002167245.1 of Sporophila hypoxantha. Taxonomy (NCBI): domain Eukaryota; kingdom Metazoa; phylum Chordata; class Aves; order Passeriformes; family Thraupidae; genus Sporophila; species Sporophila hypoxantha. Next base: position 1,389,331 of record NDFG01000032.1, read on the forward strand.
GTGGACATTCTCCACGTGGAATTTTGTTTTTTTTTCAGCCCTGTGCCACCACAGGTCAAAGATTTGAAACCCTGACAACTTTCCAGACATCTTGAGGGATGAGATGTCAAAGGAAATGGGCACCTAAGGTTTTCCAAAATTTCGACCACGACGAGCCCAAAGCTCAACCAGTCATGGAACCATGGAATATCCTGAGTGGGAAGGGTCTGAAAGAGTCAAAGTCTTTTGTTGTAATTGTGGATTTTTGGGATGGGATAAGCCTTCTCTGGATGTGTGGAATGTACTAAACACAGCTGGGTACTTGCCTCCAGTTGCTATTAATAAACAGGATAGTAAATAATGATAAATTGTAATAATATTAAAATACATAATTAATAATAATTTAATCAAGAAATCAATTTTCCTCTAAAAACCACAAGTATCTCTCTCTCTCTCTCTTCAGGTTGGAAAACCTACTTAAAATTTTTCTATTTTTTTTCCCCATTTTTATTTTCACTGCCTGGTTTAATCCTCATTAAATTTCTCTCCCAAAATCTTGGAGGCATTTATTCCATCTCCCCCCTGCCATGGATGACATTTATCCCYGGRCAAGGCTGAAAACCTCCGGCAGTTCTGGAGAGGGGACGTTGGAATTCCATGCTGGGAGAGAGGCGTTCTGTCCGTGGTTTATTTAGAGACAGTCTTGTTCCCAAGCCTCCCAAAATCAGGATTAATCAATAATTACAGCCCTCATCAGCAAGTGAACCCCTGGGGTTTTATTTATCCTCCAGTCACACTGCTCCRAGACCTAGAGCAATATCCAGGAGTTTTTCCTGTTGGGAAAAGAAATCAAATTACATTTTTTGCATGCACATGTAGTTAAGKCTTATCTTCTTTAGTCCTGGGAAGGAACGGAAATTTCTTTTGGAATTGCCTCTTTCATCTCCATTTTGTAATCGTCATATTTGGGCCACAAAATGATTCCCAAGCTGTGTTTGCCAKTTGGGTTTAATCCTTGGAGTTTTGAATTTGGAAAACGATAGGAGTCTGTTAATTTGCAGGAGAGAGATTAAAATAAAAGGGATCTTTGTGTTTGTACTCCAAGTGCAGAGATTTCCATGCCTGAGTACCGGGATGAATAAATGTTCCTTCATTTGAATTTCTGAGCAGGATGTTTTCCACAATGAGGGAAAAATCTCCTTTCTGATTCACTTTCTTGCAGAAGTTCAAGTGGATGTTTAGGATGGGAAGTTAAAAGTCTTAAAGGTGAATTTCCAAAAGTTGGGAGCCAGGAAAAAAAGGGAAAGCAGGACCTGAGGGAATCTGAGGAAGCTTTAGGCCAGATATTAGGAAAAGAGTGAGACAACTTTAGACTTCAATTCCAGCCCATGACAATTATTGAATACTTATCCCACTCCAGGGATTAGCCTGAGACATCACCAGAAGAAGTCCCAGAATTCCTAAAAAAAGAGTTAACTGTGATTTTGTCTGTCCCAGCTGCTCTGCTGATTCACAGAGAACTCAGCACTGGTTATTTTTGCCTTTTCCCATCACCACTATTGATGTGGAGCTGCAGGAGAAGAGAGAAACCATCCAGGAGATGTTTTCTGAATATTGAATTATAAAAAAAAAAGGACTGATGTTGGAAAACAGCTGCTCTGGGTGTTTTTTGATAGCTCAGCTAAGCAGGCTGAGGTGTCCCASCTTTTAAAATCCAATTCTTTGTGATTTGGTTCTGCTCCTTTTTTATTGGATAACCTGTGGATGCTCCAGAGATTTGGCTTTCTGTGGATGGAGCATTTCTCCACGGAGTGAAGCCAGGACTGTGCTCTCCATGGGGTTTTTTCACATTTAACAAAAAATCATGGAATCGTGGGTTGGGTTGGGTTGGAAAAGGATCTGTCTGAGGTCTGAGAGGAGCCAGGATGGAAGATTYTGGGAGAGGAACAAAGTGAGCAAGGTCAGAAGAGCATTCCAAGGATGATTGAAAGAACAACACGGTAAAGAATCTCCTTGAGGTGGTTGGCTCCTGAAAAAACAGGAAGTTTTTTTCCATGGAGAAGGGATTTGAGGAGCACAGACAGTCKCCAAATCCAGATGGGATCAGACATGGGACAATCAGCCCATGCAGAGATGTCCCAGCAGAGGTGGAACAATCCTGTTCTCCTTCCAAGAGGCTCAGGGTGACAGTGGTTGGAAAACTGTAGTGCCACACGGCTTCCTGATGGCCTAAACAGGAATAAACTCCAATTCCAAAGAAATTTGGGACACCAGGAGCAGGGAGACTCTGAAACAGCTTCCCAGTTAACGCCAGTGAGAGGAAACTGCAGCATTTCTGTGTCACAGACATATTTTATGAAAAATACTGTCATTAGGATTTTTCTCCTGAGAAGCTGAGAAGCCTCAGAGGAAAAGAAAAAACAATAATTATCTGCTGCTGTGGAATGCAACAGCATTGGGTGGATCTGTGATTGGTCTCATGTTGTTGTTTTTAATTAATGACCAATCACAGTTCAGCTGTCTCAGACTCTCTGGTCAGTCACAAGATTTTATTATCATTCCATTCCTTTCTATTCCTTGCAAGCCTTCTGATGAAATCCTTTCTTCTATTCTTTTAGTATAGTTTTAATATATAATTTTCTTTTAATATAATATATATAATAAAATACTAAACCAGCCCTCTGAAACATGGAGTCAAGATTCTCATCTCTTCCCTCGTCCTGGGACCCCTGTGAACACCACTACACTTCTGAAATTCAGATTATTGATGGTTCACCACTGAGGACTTCAAGGGACGTTTTATGGTCCTCAAAGTGTTCCTTGAATCCCTCTGCTCTTCCCASACCTCTCCATGGACCTGCATCCATGGGAGACACCACAATCTGCAGGAGAGGGTTGAGGAACTCAACATTTTGTGGGTTCCAGCCACAGAAGSAGCCCCAGCCAGGTGAAAATGAACCCAGTGGGTTCCCGAGACAAAATGTATCAGTCCCACTCCCAAAGGATCCACCAAAACCCTTGGAATGCTGTCCCTCTCCTTGTTCTGGCCAATGGAGAGGTGGGAATCCTTCCCTGCCTCCCCTCCTGCTCCTGCTGGAAGGAAAAGGATTTGCATTTCTTCCTAGAGGTGGAGCTTCCAAATTCTGGACTAATTTTCCTTWGGTTTTAAGGAGCCCTTGAGGAAGGCAAGTCAATTTTCCCATTTGACAATAGGAAAAGSAGGATTTGCTTTAATTCCCACCTAATCCAGGCTCTGCACAATCATTAATGTTATCAGCAAAAGCCTTGATTTAATGTAACTCATGAAAAGCAGCTTAGTTATCGATATAATGTTATTTTCCCAGGAGATTAAAGCTCCCCGTGCTTCAGGAATTTTGCCGTGGAAAGGCAATGTGGAATGGATGATCCAATATCCTACAGCAAATGGAGGAGCAAACAAAGCCTGAATATTTCAAAAGCAGGGAGATAAGGATGCCAAATCCACCCTAATGTGCCGTGCACTTATCTCCCATCTCTGATCCGTGTTTTTTAAGCCTGGAAAAGGAGCTCGGAATTCTTTTATTTCCCAGCTGAAGAGGGAGGTTTGTAAAAGCTGATTTGAGCGTGAAATGCTGAATGGGAATCTTTGAGGGGTTGTGTTTGGAAATTCCTCTGTATGGATGGAGCTCGGACCTGGGATAGTGGGAGGCGACCCTGGCAAGATCAGGGAGTGGAACTGGATGATCCTTAAGGGTCCCTTCCAATCCAAACCATTCCATGATTCCATGTTCAACCAAAGCCTCAAATTCCTCTTTTTAACGTTTTCCAACAGAATKAAAGAAGTCTGGGATGTGTTTCCCAAAGGAATCTGATGCAGGGTCTCTGCCTCACCTGGAGCACTTGAGGAATTTGTGGATCTGAGGTCCCGTTCCCACCTCATTTCCCACCTCATTTCCCAGTTTTCCAAGGAATTTATTGCCATGGCCGGATGGGAMATGAGAAAACAGGAAGATTTTCCCTTGGACCTGTGACAAATCCAAGTCTGATTAATTCCCAGAAAACAAAATCATGGAGCAACAAGCTGGMGTTTGCCTCCACTTTGTCCCTCAGATGGGAGGTTCCTAAGGAAATGGACCACAGAAATTTGGAATTTTTTATCATGGAAAAGGTTTTCCAACCCTGGCACAGCTGCCTGGGGCAGTGRTGGAGTCCCCATCCTGGAGGGATTTACAATCCACATGGATATTGCCCTTGGGGACATGGGGCAGCGGTGGCCCTGGAAGAGCTGGGAAGAGTTGGACTCGATTTTGGAGGATTTTCCAGCCTAAATAATTCCAGGATTCTATGTTGCAGCTGCTTGTTGGGATGGGAGTCAGTGATTGGAGCAACAGGAGCAGCAGCTCCCAGCTGAGCTCCCAGGAAAACCTTTAGATAGGAGATGTTTTTATGGATGTGTCATTCCAATCAATATAAAAATTCATATTTCCTGAAGAATATTGGAAAAGCTTCCAAGGGAAARAGCCCCTGTTAAATGAGATTTTTGGGAAGTGCAATTTTTACATTTTCCTTCCAATTAGTGACCAAAATACCTTCAGAAACTCCTAAATATTTACAGTTCTCACCTTGCACACTGATTCCCTGAATCTTTGGGAGGCAGCACATCCCATTTTGGAATCAGAGTCCAAATAATTTATTTTTCATTAATGCTTCTAAACAACACCAAACATTTTCCTCTGCTTCTCTGAGTATAAATTGATTGTTAAGGTTGGCAGCTGGACCAGACACTTTAATCTTGGATATTTCCTTAAAAATGCTCTCAAGGATGTGAATAAAAATAATTTCTAAGAAAATTATTCTGCTCCTCATGTTATTTGAAAAAGAAAAGATCAAAAGAAAGAAGTTCTCCCTCTGCTTGCTTTAAAAAATTTTTTTTAAATATAGAGGGATTTTTTTTAATGTTGGATTATTTTTGTCTGGCCAACATCCTTATTTAGTCAAAAGTAATTTAGACATCCCTTCCTTTCATTCCCAGTYGGAAAATCGAGTGTTGAGATGCGTGAAATGCCCTCAGAGGTGTGGAGAGATTTACCTGGGAGTAAATGGAGATGGGAATTGCCAAATTTTCCTTCCTGGGAGCTGTTGCCCCCCTCTGATAAAAGTCAGTTTATTGATATGCAGAGCAGTCATCTGAGAGGGCACAGTGGTGACCATTCCCATCCCGTTGTATTTGCAGGGAATGTCCTGACGAAGGCAGGGATGATGAATCTGACTCCATGTTCTCAGAAGGCCAATTTATTACTGTATAAAACTATATTGAAGAATACTAAACTATACTAAAGAATGCAGAAAGGATACTTACAGAAGGTTAAAAAGAGAATAATGAAAACTCCTGACTCTCTCCAGAGCCCTGACACAGCTGGGCACTGATTGGCCAAAGAGTGAAAACAACTCCCAGCAGAATCCAATGGAACAGTCACCTGTGGGTAAACAATCTCCAAACACATTCCACATGTGAGCACAACACAGGAGAAGCAAATGAGATCAGAATTGTTTTCCTTTTCTCTGAGGCTTCTCAGCTTCCCAGGAGAAAATCCCGGGCAAAGGGATTTTTTCAGAGAGTGTGAATGCCACACTATCTCATTCCCAGAGTTCCTTATGCTCAGGATCAAGYGGATAAAATGTTGGGATATCTCTGTCAGAGGCAGCTGAGCCCCCACTTCCCCATTTTCTGCTTAAACCATCCTTGGATCTGGTTTTTTTTCAGTGGGTTTTGGTTCACAGATGCTTCAGAAATTCAGGAATTGGACCCAGCTTTGGGAAGGGGGAATCAGGAGCAGAGCAAACCCCATGGGATGGACTCCTACGAGGTTTGAAATTCTGGATCATTAAAAACCCAGCTTGGTTTTGTTAATGAGAGCTCTGAACTGCTCCCATCTCTTTATTCCTGCTGTTTTTAATCCAAAGGTGGYGTGGTGCTCTCCAGAAGCTGATTTATCTTGGAATTACTGGAATTATTTAATGCCAAGCAGGTCTGGAGGAACCAAACTGGATTTCCAGGGATACAAGGCAGGTTTCAGCTCCCAGCTCCAATTCCTCAAATTAATGAAGCCACGAGGAACCCCTGGAAGAGTCATTAAGGAATTCATCCCTGCCAAGAACAGAAAAGGATCATAGAAGAGAATAATGGAATCATTAAGTTTGGAAAACACCTCGAGGATCATCAGGCTGGATGGATGGGGGTTGCTGAGTTCACAGGGAAGTTTCCAATGGATTAACAGAAAACCACTGGGAAAAAGACAGGAATAATAATTTCTCTCTTCCCGAGAAGGCTCTACCAGGATAATCAGGATTTTTGTCACAGAAAGGAAGATTTGGGCTGGGATTGGGAAAATGTTTTTAGTGTGGAGGGCCAGGAAGTGACTCAGGGAGTGGTGGAAGAGATGTTGGAGGTCAGAGCATGGGGTGGGGCGGATCTGGCAGAAAGGGAGGATCCCTGATCCTTTCTGGAATGACAGGGGACAGTTGGGATCARGGAATCAGAGAATGGTTTGGGTTGGAAGGGGGCTTCAAACCCATTTTATTCCAAGCCCTGGACACCTTCCACCATCCCAGGCTGCTCCAAGCCTCAGCCAACCTGGCCTYRGACRCTTCCAGGGATCCAGGGGCGGCCACAGCTTCTCTGGGAAAATCATTCCAGCCCCTGCCCACCTTTCAGCCAAAAATTAATTGTGAATATCCCATCTAAATCCTCCCTATTTTGCTTAAAACCACTTCCTCTTGTTCTGTCACAACTCTTCCTTCCCATTTTGTGATACAGGACAAATCCCCACATYCAGGGGACACCGGGTTCTTTCCTGATTCTTTTGGAGATTTCTCTTAAATCTTGAGCTTGGAAATGTGATTTGGGATTGCAGAGACTTTTGGAAGTCCAATGTCTGCCTGAGCTAAAAACCAAACACTCTCCCTTTGATCAAAATAATTTAATTATTCCCATTTCTGACTCCAGAACCTTCACCACGTTTCCAGAAGGAGCTGAAAAGCTGGAAACCCTTTTAAATCCCACAGGAATTCCCAGCCCTTGGGACTCCCATTCCAAATCCTTTTCCTTTGACGAGGAGCTGGTAAAATCCTGATTGCTTCTTCCAAGTCCTCTCACCGGGAATTCCTTGTGCTCCGAGCTGGAATCCAGACCAGGAATTCCCATCCCAGGGATTTAGGGGGGTTGGAAAAATGTTGTCACTCTGCTCATCCATTGGCATCACCCAGCTCATCCTGATGTTTATTTGACATCCTTGTGTTTATTTAATTCCTTCAAACTTTGCCTACTTTTGTCTCATCCCTGCATCCCCAGGGATTCCTTCCCAAACTTCCCAAACTTCCTGTGACATCCTGGTGGGATTCATCMCTCAGGAGCCTGGTAAAACCTGGATTTCAGGAGAGAATCCTGGGAAGGAGAAGGAACTTCTGCCCACCTTGGCTCATCTCAGCTCACAGGAATGAAGGAGATGCCCCAGGGGAAATTTAGATGAAGAAACTCCTCCAGAAATTCCTGGTTTTCCCTGGAAATTTTGAAGGAATTCTCAATAATTAGCTGAGGATATCAACATYCCCATTTCTGAGAAGGGAATCCTGTCTTGAACATCTCTCTTAGGAAGATGCCTCTGCTGTGAGGTCACCAATTCTTTAAATTATTTAAAAATTATTTTAAATTATTTTAAAATTATATTGTTATTATTTTTATAAATTATATAATTTAAAATGGTTTTATATAATTATTATTATATTTTATGTTTTAATATTTTGTTATTTATATTAATATTTTAATTATAATTTGTTATTTTTATTATTATTCTCTTTCTTTTATTATTTTAAAAATATTTTAAAATCTTTTAAAATTATTAAAAAATTACTTTTAATGATGATTGTGCAGCAGAGCTTTCCATACAGAAAGGATTTCTCACTGTGCTTTTTCCCTGGTTTTATCTATTTTAGGTGGCTCCCAAAATCTTGACTTTAATGCTGTGTACAACCCACATTTGCACATATTTATTTTATTTATTAATCACCTCACAAAAATCCACTATTAAATCCTACAGGCAGCAATATGGAAATGGTTTATTTGATTTCGTGTGTAATAAAAAATTCATAATAATATAATTACTTGAATTTGAAAAGCACTACAGATGTCATTGTACGTTCTTAGTTTCAGTTTTAACAAGGCAGGCTTTAAATTAAACTCCAGCTCCACACTGAGATTATTTCAATTAAAGAAACCTCTTGTGATCAAATATTCTTTGCTTTAAAGTCGTGCTGCATAAATATTTCATCCTGTATTTAATAACAACTTTTTCAGAGYGGAGAAACAAACACAGAGCTCTGAAATCTGTGGATTTAAACAGCTGCTGACAGAATTTTGAGGAATATTTGAGTTGGGAATTYATTCAGCTTGGGGCAAAATGCAGAAATAATGTTGGGAGGGAGGGAGCTGGACGGAAACAAGAAGTGGAAAATGTTATTTTTGAGCCATCAATTCATAATTTGCTGTCACAAAACCCTCTTGGGGACCTCACTGAACAAACAATTAAAGTGGGATTTAAAACAAAACCAATTCCAGGCACTCCAATGGAAAATAAACATTAATTGTCACAGGGTTTTTTATTTCTATCCCAAATAAAGACCCCTTTGGGAGGAACAGGGAGGAATTCATTGGGAATTTAGCRCGGAATGTTGGGACAAAGGGACAGCTGGACAAAGGGACACCTCCCACTGTCCCAGGCTGCTCCAAGCCTCAGTATCCAACCTGGCCTTGGACACCCCCAGGGATCCAGGGGCAGCCACAGCTGCTCTGGSAATTCCATGTGGGAATATTCCCATGAGCTTAATTCCAAATAATTCCAATCTTCATTCCTCAYGCGCTTCCTCACAACAATTTCCCGACTCAAATGTGTCACATTTAGGATTTATCACCTATAAATTCCCCATATGAAATAACAAATCTCAATTTTTTCAAGCAGATTTATAAAAGGTGGAACTCCTGCTCATCCAGCACCTTCCATTCCCTGATCTCCATTTCCTCCACAGTTTTCCTGTTGTTCCTTTTATTCCATGCGCTGCTTTTTATTACAGGTCCCACATCCTGCTGTGAGGAGAGCAACATTTATTCAGAATTCATAAATTTTCATAGTTTAAAAAAATTGGGCCATAAAATCAATTTTAATGAGCATTTAATTAGAATTTTGAGGGCACTCCTGAGGTGAAAAAGTTGGGAATGGGAATTGGCRGATGTGAAATGACACAGAGACATTTGCTCCAAATATTTTATGGATAAACCACGAGCTTTCCCAAATATTTTGTGATGGGATTCTATAAACTGGATGATCATGTAGGGGTGGGTTTAGCACCAGACAGAAAAAAGGGAATCTGAGGTGGAACARCTTGAGGAGTAAAATTCCTGCTGCTCCATGGATGGAAAAAGCCATTGGAAGCAGGAAAATATAAAATGAGAGTTGTGAGACAGAATTTGCAGGAAAAGCCATTTTTAGTCTWGGTTTAGTCTGAAACTTCCTGAAACATCTTGTTCCTGCTTTTTTTCTCATCACATTTTAAGGAATGKTTTTTTGGGGAATTCATTAAGCAGAAGATTCCATGTGGGATTTCACTTGGATCCATCACTGTCTGACGCCCTCCAGGTTTTTGACTAAATGATGCCATTTTGGGTTTAGAAATATTTTAAAATGCTTTGGATTTAGTTCATTTTGCCACAATTTGGAATTCTACCAAGGAACATCAAAATTAAAGACCAGATCACTAATAAATGATGGATAATGGAAGGAAAGGAAAAGAGTTTTTATCACTTTAATCAGGAAAAAATTATTTGGTGCCTCTCTGTGACAATCCCAAACCTCAATTCCTGTTGGAACTGAATGCCAGAGACTTGGCTCAGTGAAATTATGGAAAGAAAATGGTTTTAATTTTGAAAATTACAGGTTTTAAAGTCAGGATGGTCTTCCAAAAGTCTGATCCCTCAGGAGGTTCATGTGGATATTCCCCAGGACAGCCAGGAATGAGAATTCCTTGGGACTCCTATTTGTAGCATTTTAAAAAATTTATATATGATTTTGTACAGAAAAACTGATCTTGAGGACCTGACCCCAAAGAAAGGGGKAGGATGGGTTTGTTCCCATCATCACTGGGAACAGAGATGGAAAATCCATGGGCCAGGGACGCTGTTCCTGGATTTTTAGGKGGCCACTGGGCAGTGGTGACCACAGACACACAAAGAGATGGAAATTTGGCTGTTTTCCTGTTAAATCCAGCTCTGGCTTCATGGAGCACSCCATGGAGCACAGGATTGCTGAACTCATCCATTTTCCCGTGGTTTTAATGCCAAGCTTTCTCCTAAATCCGTGTTTTTAACAACAAGAATCAGAAGACACAAAGGGTTAGGTGTGATCCAAGCTCACAGTCCTGGGATAAGCACTTTGGGAACTTTTCCATACCCAAAATCTGGGTTTAAACACTTCAGGAAGGGCTTTATCTGGGCTTAAACACTGCAGGAACCTCCTCAGGTACTTAATTTATGGATCAATCCATGGCCTCAAGAATTGTCCTGGCCTGAGATAATTCCAGTCTGGTTGTGACAAACAAACTCCTCAGTTCGTCCCACTGGCACGGAATTATTGCCAAAATATGCTTTAGGATTCATTTTAATTACACATCTGATAATTAACAGGCAGCAATTTGTTATTCTGAACTGCTCTGGTTCCAATCCCATTTTTATGTTCCCATAAAACCCATCCCAGTGAGCGGGAGAGAATTCCAGATTTCCAGTGTTTTCCTCCCATAGCATCCCAGCCTTAAAGCAYGAGGAGAGCAAATTCCCACAAAGTTTTCTTAAAGTTTTGAGTTGTTATTTTGGCAGGAAAATTTCATGCTCAACCCCCAGAGAAGAGATTATTCCATGAACCCTCCAACAGAGCAGGGAGCCCTAAAAAGTTATTGGGAGAATAATTTGTTCTTTAATATAWAAACCAGAGAAAGTGCCCAGGCAACAAGAAAGGAATTAAAATAACTCACCCAACACCCAGTCACATGCAGAAAAAAAAATCCCTAAAAATAAAAATCCTGGAAGCAGAGCTGTTGTATTGACAGGGAATCATTCCACAGCCCCTAATCCAGCATCTGTTATCTCCAAAAACCTGCTGCACTGAATTCCCTGGAAACTGTGGCTGGAAAAAATACTGCTATTAATTGATTCCCCAAATTAACTGCTAATCCAAGAATCCTGATTATGATTAGGCTGGTAATCAATTCATTTGATAGAAAGCTCCTTAAWTTTTCCAAATTGCAGTTCAGCTCTTCCCTCTCTCTCTTTTCCACTTGTTTCATTAATTAACTGGTTTTCCCAGCAGTGAAAAGCAGGATTTTCCTTTCTTAATTGCCTCYTGACCCTTCCTGGCTGTGCCTTCAGAGGTTCCTCATCAGGAGCAAATGAAAATGTTCCCGATGAATTAAAAATATCACTGGGCCCAGAGGAAACTTCCCAGCCTGGCTGTGGAAGTTCTATTTGCCCAGGAGTGAATAAAAACTCCAATTTACCCTTTGGCGTTCTGTTTATCCAGGTTTGCTGAGGAAAATCTGGGATTTTCCTGGGATACTGGGCTGGCTTTCAGTTCATAGAGGTGAGGGAGGAACCTCCCCGGCAGCTCTGCACATGCTGGTTCCAGAATTCCTGTTCCCAGCAGCAGCCAGGGGAATTCTGCAGCCCATGAGGGAGTTTTGCTGCCACAGGAGCAGCCCAGAYCCCTGAGGAGCTGGGGGGGTCTTTGGGAAGTGGTCCCAGCTCTGCCCTGCTCAGGTGAGGTCCCACCTGCAGAGCTCCATCAGCTCTGGGCTCCAACAGCAGGAGGAGCTGCCTGAAAGATTCCAGAGAAATCCAAGGAGATGATCCCAGGGCTGGAGCTGCTCTGGAGCCAGGCTGGGAGAGCTGGGRRTGYTCMCCTGGAGAGGAGAAGGCTCCAGGSAGAGCTCAGAGCCCCTGGCAGGGCCTGAAGGGGCTCCAGGAGAGCTGGAGAGGGACTGGGGACAAGGGATGGAGGGACAGGAGCCAGGGAATGGCTCCCAGTGCCAGAGGGGAATTTTAGTTTGGGAATTGGGAATTGGGAATTCCTGGTTGGGAGGGTCTGGAGGCCTTGGCACAGAATTCCTGGAGAAGCTGTGGCTGCCCTTGGATCCCTGGGAGTGTCCAAGGCCAGGTTGGATGTCATGGACACATTTTATGAAAAATCCTTTGGTTACGATTTTTTCCTCCTGAGAAGCTGAGAGGCCTCAGAAACAAAATGTAAACAATGATTATCTGCTTCTTTGGAATGCAACAGGTGCATCTGTGATTGGTCTCATGTTGTTGTTTTTAATTCATGGCCAATCACAGTCCTGCTGTCTTGGACTCTCTGGTCAGTCACAAGATTTTATTATCATTCCTTTCTATTCCTTTCAAGCCTTTGGATGAATCCTTTCTTCTATTCTTTTAGTATAATTTTAATATATCCTTTTTTTTTAATATAATATATACCACAAAATAATAAATCAGCCTTCTGAAACATGGAGYCAAGATTGTCATCTCTTCCCTCATCCTGGGACCCCAGTGAACACCACCACATTTGGACATTGGAGCACCAGGGGGACAGTGGAAGTTGTCCCTGCCATGGCAGGGGTGGGATTGTTAGCATGCAGAGGCATATAATCACACAGGCAATTATATGTAGGTGCTTTATTAAGAGCTCTGGAAATCAGGAGGTACTTTTCACCTCAGATCTGATTCCTCCATATATTCAAGAGAGATGGGTTTTTATATTCTAGCGTTACATAACTTACATGTTAATTATTAAACTTATATTGTTCTATTGTATACATAGATTCCAGCTAAACATAGCCCCCTTAAGTTCCCAGCCGTAGTTTTCTCATGATTCTTCCTATGATTATATAATAATTATATTTAATTACTAAACAATCATCACATCTAACAATTATATCATTTATCATACTGTTTACATAAATGCAGTGATCTGAGAAAATACAAAGCCTAACATTTTCAGAATCTATCTTTAGCATTTTCCAGGGTCCCATTATCAGGATTGGATGGGATTTAAGATCCTTCCAACCCAAACCATTCCAGATTCCATGAAACAGGTACAGCCAGGGTTTAAAACCCTGTTCCTCTCAGGCAAATTCCCACCCATCCCTTTTTTTCACCTCCCTTGTTTTCATCTCACAGCCAAATTCCAGAGGTGCTGCTGCAAAGTGCTCGCCCTGCGTAGCACTCGGGGAAATATTGGATTCCCARTTAATGCTGGGATTGAAAAGCCACTCATTGATTGAGCTTCCTTAGGGAGATAACGAGGAGATATTTTTCATTCAGAGGTCTCTAATGAAGAATGGCTTTCCCATTCATCARATTCCTGAATTCTAACAGAGCTGTGTTTCCAGGATAATCTCACACAAATCCCAGGTAATGGTACCACATCCAGATCTCCATGAGTTTCTTTGGGTCCTGGAGCAGCAGGACATCAAAAGTGAAACATTCCAAGGCCAAAAATCCTCCTTGTCCTTCCCAGATGTCCCATTATGGAGTGGTGGGATGGGATTGGAACGGCTCTGCTGCTGTTGTGCTGGTTCTGCTCTCAGCTGAGCTCTGGGAAAAAACCCAAATTAGTCTTTCCTGCTGTATTCCAGCTTGGAGAAAGGAAGGAGCCTGTCTGTCAAGCTGCTGCATCAGTGAATGATGGGGAAAGGTAAATTCAAACCCCAGCTCAAAGTAGATGAAAAATTMTTTACAATTATTAACAACAGGTTTGGAAATTATTTACAAACTCCCAAGGTTGTGAGGTTCAAACATATCCACGGCCACCATCCCTCTGGATAAAAGGATCATAGGGTGAGAAGTGTCCTGATCAGAGAATTCCAGAATGGTTTGGGTTGGAAAGGGACCTTAAATCCCATCCCATTCGTACCCAACACCTCCCACTGTCCCAGGCTGCTCCAACCCCAATGTCCAACCTGGCCTTGGGCACTTCCAGGGATCCAGGGGCAGCCACAGCTGCTCTGGCAATTCCAGCCCAGCCAGGAATTCCCAATTCCCARTATCCCATCCAAAGGATGGTTGCCACTGATGTCATCAATCCCCACTTGGCTAAACTGGGATGGGGGTGGGAATCAGCTGCAATTTCCCTCCTTTATTTCTCTTTATTTCCTTTTAAAAACTCTGCCACAAAYCCCAAGAATTCCAAGCTCACTTCACTTTTTTTTTTTTTCCCCTGAAAAAGATGTCCAAAGATGGACATAAATAATTCCCTGGGATGAGGTCTGCTCTTCCTGGAGGAACCACAGACTGATGGTTTTTGTTTTCTGGAATTTTGGACACTAAGTCAGGATCAGCGCCTCAAGCAGAAAGGAATTTGCTTTTCAATCACAGATTTTGGACCATGTGGRCCAAGGAACCTTCTCCTGGGAGAAAATCACGGGGATGCATCCAGGTCCTGAATTCCATGAGGATCAGCCATACTTCTGCTGGAATCACTGGAGCCAGCCCTGGMCTGGGCTGAAGAACGAGAGGAAAATCCAGCAAATCCTAAGGAAATGATCCAAATCCTTCATATTTCCAAAGCATTTTAATTGATGGAGCAACTGTTTTATGGGRAAAGGGATAATTCCTGCTCTTTCTGTCCTTGCTTTTTATTTCTGGTCCCTAAAGGGAAGGAAGGGGTTGATTTATCTCTGGTTGCTCTGGGATGAGCATTCCCTGTCCTGGAAAATCCTTTGGCTTCTCCCTCCCTGTGATTTCCAACCTCCTCCCAGCCTCTTTTAGAATCTTCCAGGCAATTTCTGGAATACTGGCATTTTAAAATTAAATTAAATTAAATTAAATTAAAATTTTATTTTTTTTAAAGCAAAACATTCCAAGGGAATTGTGACTTCCCAAATAAAACCCATCACTCCCCTCCCCAAAAAATCTCTTATTCCCTTTTTCTTTATCCCTCTTGCAGCCTTCCCTGGGATAATTTCTGATCACGTGGATCTAGGTTGTGATACAACTCATTCCTATTTTTCTTGCAGTCCTTTGCAGGGAATTAAATAATTTATTACTCTGAATTTTTTCCCTCTCCTATCCAGGCCTGYGACTATTCCAGAGCTTTTAGTCCCATCTCAATTAACCTTAATTTTATTCCTTTCCTTGGGCAAAAATTCCTCATGATCCTTATATGTCCCTTCTGATACTTTGCTCTTCTAATAATTACTTAATAAACTTTTTTCTTTAATTTTTATGAGATGCCCCCCAAAAAAAAAACCCAAAGAAGCTGCTTTATTAATTAAACCCTAAAGAAACCCTATAAAACTGTAATAATATTTTTATGTGCAGCATTTAATTCCTATCGATTTTCCAGGAGGTTGTGTCAGGAAGAAAAAGGAATTTTCCGATGTTTTGTTTAATCAAAGAATTTATTTTTCCTGCTGTGACGGTGGCCCCGGGAATACAAATATTCCAGAGGAATCTTTTTGCTGACTTGTGGGGAAAGTGAAAAGGCATGAAAAATCAAATCAAATTAAGAGGGAGGCAAAGAGAAATAAAAAAACAGAGATAAAAAATGGTGCTAGCCAGAAATATTTGTGAAAGCCTGGATCATATATTCCAAGCACAAAGAATTATAAGGCAGAAATGAGATAAGATATTGTTTTTTTATTTGGATTTAATATAGAGCGCCTGAATTATAAGAAAAAAAAATACATAAATCACAAGAGGAGCCTGTTGAGGAATTAATCAAAGGATTTTGTAATTTAGGGAATGATGCCATGGAGTGGTTGTAGGATCACTAAAATGTTGTATTTCAGTAATTTTGCCTTTTATGCCTGGAATAATCTTAATTCCATCAGCACTGATTTATGACCAGGAGGAGAGAAGCAGGAGACTGGGAGATGGAATTAAAGAGGAATCTTGGGAGGTATCAGCTGTGGATTTGGGGATGGAATTATTCAGGACATCATTCCAGTGTGCTATCCCTAAACCTGGAACCATGAGGACAGAGAGCGATGGATTCCCCTTGATGGAAGAGCTCTGGATGTGTCACTTGGAAGAACCATGAGAATTCCACCAGCTGGAGAAACTGTGAGAGTGATTATGGAGGAATAAACACGTGGGATGATTTTCCTGGAATGCATTAGGGCACAGAACATCAGACACGGCAAAATCCATGAAGCTGCACCGAGCAGGGACATTCGATAATAGGAAATCTGGGAGACTTTTTCCCAGCTTTTAGATCAGATTTCACAGTGTGGGAAGTGGGGACATGGCTGGGATCTCCAGGCTTGGGTGATCCTGCTTGTGGTGCTCAGGTTTTATATCTTTTATATTTTCATTCTGTGCTGCTTTAGTGTTGGGTCTGGGCTCCATATTAGGGATGGTGAGCTGTGGCACAGAGCAGGGAGACAAAACAATTCTGCTCCAGCTGGGCACCAAGGACAAATGATCAAAATCTCAGCCAAGAGCACAAACACGTGGGCTGAGAGAGAAAAACAAGAGGGTGGGACTGCAGGGGCTAAAGCTGGATGGGACAATGAACTGCAAGGTGCAAATGGAGCAGAACTGATCCCAGGGACAGACCCGTGCCCGGCCGTGCATTTTGGGGCCATTTTGGTTCATCTTGGGTGCAGACTGGTGGGCTCTTGGTGCTGCCCAAGGTGGACCATGGAGAAGATGTTTGGAATCAATCCTTGCTTTTTATTGGAACTCCATCGCAGCGCCTGTTCTAGGGCAGCCTTCACCTGGCACCACTTGGAAAAGCTGCAGGATTTTTTTAAAATTTATTTTATTATTTCTTGGAGTTTAATGTGTTCCTATTTCTTATTCCCACATTTTGAGTATTTGCTGGAATGGTTGTTAATAACATCATGATATTACTCAACTCCCTGTTGATTTATACCCACGTGTACATACACATATATGTATTATGTATTAAATATATATATGAATGAAAATACAGGACCTGAGAGGTCTCTTCCAACATTTTTATGCCCCATCCCTGGAAGTTTCCAAGACCAGGCTGGATGGGCTTGGAGCAACCTGGGATAGTGGAAGGCGTCATGAATATAAACAAAATTCTGTTTCTAATCGACTTTATACATGGATATACACTTATCTATATCATGGAATCATGGAATGGTTTGGGTTGGAAGGATCTCAAATCCCACCCAGTGCCACYCCTGCCATGGCAGGGACACCTCCCACTGTCCCAGGCTGCTCCAAGCCCCAGTGTCCAACCTGGCCTTGGTTGGACAACACTTCCAGGGATGAAGCAGCCACAGCTTCTCTGCCATCATCAGACTCAATTTCTTGGAGCAATTCCCATTTTCCTGATGTGAAGGAGCATCCAGAGGCCTTTACCAGCTGGGTGTGAGCTGAGCATTGTTCCTTGGACACGGCTGGAGAGGAGCCTGGGGCTGATGAGACCTGGGGGTGCCAGCACGGAGGAGCTGAGCTGAAGGTCCCAGCCCCTCTGGAATGACACAGACACCTCAAGTTTACACCASAATTCCCTTTTTTTCCTGTGGATTTAACCCTCAGGAATGAAACAGGGACATGAGGCCTGCTCCAAGGCTGAAGGCCGCGCAGAGCAGAGATTTTTCCTGTTCATTCAGCAGAAACATTTAAATAAAACAAGAGARCTKTGCYTCTGAGGCCTGGAGGCAATCCCACRCTRGGAGAAAGTGTTAAATACACTCAATTTAGGTTTTATATTGTCATTAACAGGAGTGTGATTTTAAGACCCACAGGCCTGGGAAGTGCATCCTTAAGGAATATCTGCACATGGAAGTGCTACATGCAGGCACAGCAAGSGGGGATTTTAGRGRTRTAGATAAAAGTGAAGTAAAATTTGRGAAACCTTCACATCACTSACAGATGAATTTCACTTTGGMTGCAGTGAATCCCTTTGTTCYTCTGTCCCATGTGGGCCTTCACCAGTTTTTGTTCCATTCCTGGCAGGATGGAGCCACAATTCCCCCTTAAATTCTCTCCCTTTCCCCTTGAACAMCCTGGCTTGAACAGGTATTGCAGGCTTCAAGAAGGAGCCGRCGTAAAACTGATAAAGAAAAAATGAAAAACACTTGAAAATGCTATTTTGAGGCTTCTGGGACTTGAATAAATGAGCTTATTAACTCAATTATGCACGACATTTGGAATATTTTATCCTTTCAGCCCATTCCTCCCTCTTTGCTGGAACAGAAATGCTGGAATTCTYCTCTCTGCCTTTCCCAGGAATTTTGAGAAACTTCCAGATGTGATGTCCAGGCTGCATGAACTTAAGGTGCTCATTCTTTCCTTCAAGATGCCCTCAGGGATCATTTCCCATCTATTTTATTCATTTTTGACATCTATAAACTTTTTTTTTTTCTTATGATCTGATCCTGGAAAGGACCCAGGACTGATGTGAGTTTGTTTTAGTGGTGAATACARGTGAGATCTGCCATGAGATTATTGTCAATTATGGGAAATTTCAACTTTCTTCACAATTAATTTTCAGAAGTTTTCACTTTTGGGGTTCACCTGATCTTGGATTAAAATGTGCCCCCTCAAGGACAATTTCCTAAAGTTTTTTGTTTTCACTCTCAAGCACAAAATGTGGGATTTATCTGCTCAAAAGCTGATACCTTCATCTAAATATATTATTTTACATGTATAAATCTGTCTTACCTTATCATGGAGATCCCCATTGGATCAAGAGAATGAGAAATCCCATCCCAAAATTCTTCTCATCCCATGGGAAATGTAGAAGTAGAAAAACATTTTAAACATTTTAAACAGCTTATCCTGCTGATTCAAGAGAGACTTGAGGCTGACGAATTTACCTTTCAAGATCAGTCTGATCCTGGGTCCAATATTTGCAATAAATTGAGGCTGAAAATGAAAGAAAAAATTACTTGCAAAGAGTTAATTAACACCACCTCTAGGAATTTCTGAGGTAGGAAAGAGTTGGTTTCCATTTTTCTGGGGGTATTTTTCCTCCCTCAGATGTCAGACTGGTGGCTATGGTGGGGTTGGGTGACTTTTGCTCTATTTTCAAATAAAACAATAAATACTTAGGCAAATAAAGCTCATTTGAAAAAAAAAATAGGAATGTACTGGTTAATCCATCCTGAAAAAGCTGATGGATGCATCAGTGAAAATGAAAGTGTGAAAGTGGAAATAAGACACAAATTAGGAAATAATTCATTTTTGGGAGGATGCTTTAATTACTGAAAGCRGAGGCAAGAGCTTTAAGAGACATATAAATGGATTTTTTAGTTAAATTATTACACAGTCAATGAAAGATCAGGACAAAATGTTAATTAAAGGGGCAATGTGTTTGTTCGAAGSAAAAACAACACAAGATGGGACAAAAGTCACATGTCTGGGAGATAATCCAAATTCTCAAGCATCCTGAGATAAATTCAATTCTCACTTTTTGTTTATTTTGTTATGATTTCATCCTGGAGACCTCGGATAGACGTTTTCAATTATCCTCACCTGTGAGGAAATCCTTATTTAAAACACAAAATTTCAGTTGTTGTTGGGAGAGAATAAAGAGAATCCATAAACTGATTCAAAAGTGAGTGTGGGGAATTGTTAAAACTGCAGAGAAACTTTTGCTTCTGAAAGCCACAAAACAATGGATTGAAATYTGGATTTTGTCTCCCAAGAGCTACTTCAATGGTCAGCCCAAGTGGGAAWATAAGGATAATTTGGGATGTTGGAAGGCTCTGATGATGAACACTAGAAACTGATCTCAGAGCAGAGTGGAAAGGTGTTGGAAAAGGWGAACTGATGGTGGGAGAGTTTTACTTTGGAAAGTCTGGATTTGGAACTGCAGAAATTATGGAAAATCTGGTGCAGGTTTTGTCTGAGCTCCTGSGTCCAGTTTTGGGCTCCTCACCTTCCAGAAGGACACGGAAGGGGCTGGAGGAGGTCCAGRGAAGGGTCTGGAGCACCAGGAGCAGCTGAGAGAACTCAGCCTGGAGAAGAGGAGGTCAGGGGGAACCTTCTGGAAGGAAACGGCCTCAGGCTGGGCCAGGGCAGCTCAGGGTGGGCCCAGCAGGAATTTCCCCATGGAAAGGGGGCTCAGGCCTTGGCACTGCCCAGGGAGGGTTGCAGTGCCCATCCCTGCAGGTGTCCCTGGAGGTGGCACTCAGAGCTCTGGGCTGGGGACAAGGTGGGCATTGGGCACAGCTGGGACTCTCATCTTGGAGCTCTTTTCCAACCTCAACAATTCCACGATTATAAAATATGTGAGGCCACTTCAGAGCGGTGACATTTTCTCTTGGATCAGCAAGAAYTTCCTTTTCACAGCTCATGGATCTGCCTTGCAAAGAGCCAAAATCAAATCCTTTGGGAGCAGCTCTCCAAAATTCTCATCACCTGGAAGAGCTCACAGGTGACTGGATGGCTCCATCCAGTGATCTTTGCCAGTCATTAACTGGGATCAAGGGTTTCCTCCTCCCCTCAGGAAAACTCAGGTGCTACAACTTCAGGAGATATCAAGGGAAAGGAAAGTTTTCCTCCACTGGAGCTGTGGAGAATTGGATTCCAGGCAGTTTCCAKCTCCCAGGAAAATGAGCCCTGAGCCAGTGGTGGCACCTGGGCACTGCAGGATCCAGGGAAGCAGCACAGGCAGATGTTGGGCTGAGAACGGTCACAAAAGCGGGGTGGGACAGAGAATTCCATTTGGATTCCATTTTGTGGAGAGATTCAAATAACGCAGGAATTCTGCTGACTGYRGTGGAARGTTTGGGTTGGATCTCAGGGAARGGTTCTTYCCYCAGAGGGYRCTGGCACTGCCCAGGCTCCCCAGGGAATGGGCACATTCCCGAGGCTKCCAGAGCTCCAGGAGCATTTGGACACCACCCCCAGGGATGCCCAGSGTGGGATTGTTGGGGTGTCTGGGCAGGGCCAGGAGCTGGGCTGGAAAACCCCTGGATGATCCCTTCCCACTCAGGATATTCCATGATTCCATGACTCTCAAGAACTGCAAAGAATAAGGGAAAATCCAGCCCCTCATGATGTGTCAAAGCTCAGCTTCCAGGCAGGACTGAGCTGTTATGTCCTCAAATTCTAATTCTTTTGTTCCTTAATCTTTCCTGGATGTTCTTGGAGCCGAGCCAGCCTGTGTTATAAATCCCTGGAATTTAGGATCTGTGACTCCCAGTCCATTTCACTTGTCAGATTTAAAGTCTGTTTTGGGAAACAGCCCGAGATTTACTTTTGTAGGAGCCCTCCTTTGCAAAGTCCTCTGYGAAAATGCAACTGGATCCATTCAAAAAACTTGGGAGAGATGCAACAGCAGCCTTGGAACWCAGGGAAYGCCACATCTACCTGTCCATWTATTGAAGCCTATTTTTSACAGGAGTTTTGTGGGATAGGGTTGAGGAGCAGTCAGACAAAGGCAGATGTGATTCCAAAGGGACCTCCTGGAGATTTCTGCAGGATTTGGGAATTTCTGGGCTCTCTCCTGTGGTTTTGCTCCCTTTACATTCCCCAGCCTTTTCACCTGCCCCTTAAAATCTGGAAAATCAGTGTTCCTGAAGCTGATTTATTTTTAATCAGGGACCCCATTTAATTTGGTATTTTTCTGGCAGTTGTTTTGGTCAYGGAGATTTCTTTGGGTCAGAAACTCCATCAAGGGACATCTGTGCCAAGGACTGGAGCTCTCCTGCTGGAACAAGTCCTGTGAGGAGGCTGAGGGAACTGGGAAAGGTCTGGAGCACCAAGGAGAGGCTTGAAGGGAGCTGGGAAAAGGGGCTGAAGCAATCCCTGAGGAGCTGGGAAAGGGGCTGGAGAATCCCTGAGGAGCTTGGGAAGGGGCTGCAGAATCTCTGAGGGGAGCTGGGAAGGGGCTGGAGGAATCCTGAGGAGCTGGGAAGGGGCCTGTGGAGAATCCCTGTAAGGGAGCTCGGGAGAGGGGCTGGAGAATCCTAGGGTAGCTGGGAAGGGGCTGGAGAATCGCCTGAGGGAGCTGGGGAAGGGGCTGCAGATCCTGAGGAGACTTGGGCAGGGGCTGCAAGAATCCTCTGAGGAAGCTGGGAAGGGGCTTGCAGAATTCCTGACGGAGCTGGGAAGGGGCTGGAGAACCCTGGGCAGCTTGGAAGGGGTTCTGGGAGAATCCCTGAAGGAGCTGGGAAAGGGCTGGAGAATCCCTGAAGGGAGCCTGCCGCACAGGGCTGGAAATCCCCTGAGGAGCTGCGAAGGGGCCTGCAGAATCCCTTGAGGGGAGCTGGGAAGGGGCTGCGCAGAATCCCTGAGGCGTCAGGGTTGAGGATCCCTTGAGGGTGCGGGGCTGCGAGAATCCCTGAAGGAGCTGCGGAAGCGGGCCTGGAGATCTGATAGTCGGCGCGCCGATCCACTGAGGACGCTCGGCGGAAGGGGCTGGAGAATCCTGAGGGAGCTGGGCACAGGCGGCTGCAGAATCCTGAGGAGCTAGGCGAAGGCCCTGCAAGAATCCCCCTGAGGAGAGCTGGGAAGCGGGCTGGAGATCCTGAGGAGCTGCGGAAGGGGCTGCAGAATCCCTGAGACGCCTGGGAAGGGGCTGCAGAATCCCTCCCCGCAGGAGCTGGACAGCAGGGCCCATCCTGGAGCAAAGTGGGCCTAGGGGCCCTCTGTGGCCTCTGCCACAGCTCCTGCCAGGAGGGCACAGGCCGGCCCCGTGGGGTCGGGCTCTGCCCACGGGAACAGGGCACAGAGCAGAGGGAACGGCCTCAGGCTGGGCCAGGGCAGCTCAGGGTGGGCCCAGCAGGAAATTTCCCCATGAGGAAAGGGGCTCAGGCCTTGGCACTGCCCAGGGAGGGTTGCAGGCCCATCCCTGCAGGTGTCCCCTGGAGGTGGCACTCAGAGCTCTGGGCTGGGGACAAGGTAGGCATTGGGCACAGCTGGGACTTGGTGACCTTGAAGGCGCTTTTCCCAGCCTTCAGAAATTCTGGATTCTGTCTCCAAATCCCAAAGCTCAGCCCACGAACACAGAAATATTTGTTGGACGTGATTTTCAGTCGATAAATGCATCGCGGAACAAGAACAAACAACTGCTCGACACTGCCTCCTGGCACAATCTCAGTCGAAGTTTCAAGGGCATAAGCACAATATTAATTTCCACACTTTGCTCAGCACAAAAGCTCGGGATGAGAAGCCCCCCCTCCTCCCCCCCGCCCTGTGACAACGAAAAAGCAGCACAGTCCTGACACCTGTCTGCAGTAACCAACCCGCGAACGCTCCAAAAAACATATTCCCAGGACGTTGTTATCATCCCAGATATTATTAAAGACTGCCGAGGCCCTAACGGATAATTACACAAACACCTCTGGAGATTAAAGGGAGATCATTTATCCCAGTGCCTGTGCCTGCCGTGCGTCCTCCACACTCTGTGAGCCTGTGGCACTGTTTATCTGTGGGACACAGAAATAAACCAAAGGAAAAGCTGGTAACAACACCTCGCACAGGTGTCCAGAAGCAGCTGTGGCCCCTGCCCCTGCATCCCTGAATGTCCAAGCGCAGGTTCGGACATCTGTCGGCTTGGACGCAGCTGGGACGTGGCGAGTGTCCCTGCCATGCGCAGGTGCTGGCACTGGTGGGATTTAAGTCTCTTCCCACCTAAACCACTTTTGGGATTTTCACCATATCTTTGCTGTGGGGAGAGGAGGAATGGATCTGAGATTCCTCCTGAACATTCTCCAGGCTCATCCCACTCGTGCAGATCCCATTAGCACAAAACAGGGAATTGCTGGACACCAGGAGCTGCTGCTCAAATGTAGGGAATAATTGATCCTAAAAGACCAAAAACTAATGGATTTAAAGCATTTACTCCCCAGGCATGTCAAACCCTGAGCTGGGAATGAACAGCAATCCAAACTCCAACAGGTTCATCATGAAATTGTTCTCTTGATCTGGGAAGTGAAGATCAGCTTCCAGGGAAACACGTGGGGCCTCATTTTAATCCTAAATCCTATTTAACTCTGGTGTTAATTACCTGGAAAGCCAAAGGCTTCTGTTCATGTTTAAAGGGTTTTAAAGCCTTTTTATGCTTCA
Organism: Sporophila hypoxantha; assembly: GCA_002167245.1. Taxonomy (NCBI): domain Eukaryota; kingdom Metazoa; phylum Chordata; class Aves; order Passeriformes; family Thraupidae; genus Sporophila; species Sporophila hypoxantha. The sequence continues at coordinate 1,413,386 of NDFG01000032.1, forward strand.
CCTTGAAGGAGCTGCCACTCATCAGCAACACATCAAAGYCCAATTTGCTCTGCTCCAGCACAAAGTCCTCACTCCTTGCTTGGCAAAGCTCCTTGGGTTAATTACTGGCTCCCAGGAAAAGGACAAATTTAATGTAATTAGCCAATGGCTAAATAATGGAAGAATTTCCTGTTGCATCACAATTTTCATCTAATTAATGACATCGCCTCCCTTTTCTTTAAATGGATTGGGACATRTTTGGGGAAGAAACAAGGCAGGGGTTTTATAAATAAGCCCAAATTTGCATTTTCCTTGGACTAATCCAAAGTTGGAATTATTTCAGCTGGAAAAGGAGGGATCAGCKCTCTCTCTTGCACAGCTGATGCACCAAAGCTGCTGCCATCTCCAAAAGTCTCTGTTATTCCTGCTCTTCCCTTTTCTCCATCAAAACAGCTTTTTTCAGTTTTATTCCATGCTTTTCCCAGCTTTTAGCACTGTTTGGCCTTTCCTGTTCATTTGAGATGTTAACTGAAGAAATTATGGAATCATTGGTGTTGGAAAAGCCCTTTGGGATCATTGAGTCCAACCTGTGTTGGATTCCCACCTCAAGTGCCACATCCAGGAATTCCTTGGACRCCTCCAGGGATTGGGACTCCAAACCTCCTTGGGCAGCCCMTGCCAAGGCCTGAGCAYCCTTTCCATCAAAAAATTCCTCCTGATATCCAACCATCAGATGGAAAGTTGGAAAAGCCCTTTGGGATCATCAAGAGGATTCTTGACTTAAAATTCCCATTTCTCATGGCCTCATAAGTAAAAAAAAAATCTAATCTGTACAGCCCTAGGGGAAAAAAAAACCCAGGAATTTATGTTTCTCATAGTCTTGTTTTAAATATCTCAAGGCCAAACTTTTCCAAATAAAAACTTTTCTAGTGGAGAGGAAAAGCCTGGAGAAAATTGCCTCTCCCACCATTTTAGAAACATTGGTTGGTGATAAAAATCAGAAGGAATTTTCCAAGTGCGTGATAATGGGAAAGGAAAGGAGAAGTTTAATGAACTTTCTCTGTTTAAATGTGATTTATTTATCCCCAAACTTGTGTCCACTTCTCCATACTCAAGGTTAAAGGACACAGGGAATACCTCTGGCATGGGAATTTCAAATTTAGGAGGWGACAAATGGCCTGGAGGAAAAGGCTTGGGAAATCTGACCTGCAAAAACTGGGAATAAAGACTTTAATTGACATTTGAGTGTGGATGTGGCATTTGGGGGACATGGGATAGTGRTGGGCTTGGAAGTGCTGGGGAATRTTTGGATTTGATGCTCTTGGAGGGTTTTCCATCYAGAATAATTCTGGGRTTCTAGGATTCTRAAAGAAATYATAAAAGAAAAAYGTTTTTCCATGCAAAGCTGTGAATTCCCTGAGGAATTAATAATTCCAGGGACTCCAGGGAACTAAACACAACAAGACCTGGAATTAACAGGCTGGGATGAGTATTGGGAATATCTGGAGTGGCTGCAAGCAGTCATAGGRAAAAATACCATGGAAGAGATGAAAATTCATGTTTTCCACTCAAGTAATCCCCAGRTCTAAAGGTAAAATCTCCTTTGTGGGGTGGATTATTTCATTCCTGCCTCTGCCTTTCCTTGGAGATTTCCATTACAAATTCCTGTGTAGAAACAGTGCTTTTTAAATGGGAATTTTGAGACTCATTCAAGGAATTGGAAGTTTTGAAACTTAAAAAGTGCATTTGAACAGGAGAAATCMCTGTGAAGTAACTCTTGGAATGTGTGAGTTACAGGAAACATTCTCTTTTTATTTTCTTTTACGGCTGGGGTGAATCTGTCCTGGATATTTATGAATAATTCTATTTTTTTTTCTTTAGTCAAGGATTATAAAACAAAAAGTTTGCAATTTTGTGTTCTGTGTGAAGGCTACAGCTCACAAACTCAAATCATAACCACATTTAGGATTTTATGGCCAGGTTGGAAGTTTATTTTTGGGTAATCTGTGCATTTTTTCCACTTTCAGTCCTACAGGAGGGSAATTTCCAAGGAAAATAAACCCCCCTTAACTTGATTTCCCTTCCATACCCTCTGGCTTATTTGATTCAATATTTAATTTTTCTTATCAGTTGAGAATCACAAATTTYACTTCAGCTGTGTCCTGTTTTTTTATGTATTATATGAAATTCATTTTCTGTAGGCTGGAAAATAATAATAAAAATTGATTTTTTTCAGTATTCCYGAGAACAATTTAATTTTAGAAAAAAACACTATTTAGGGAAGGTGAGGACAAGATTTATTTTAAATTATCATCCAAAAAAAGATGGATTCAAAGCTTCAAATCCCTAATTTCTTTTAGCTATTCTTTTCCTTCAGTCCTTTGCGTTTTAACAAGATTGGAAGGGAATAAAGGAAAGAGGAGAGAAGGGAAAAATGGAGCTATTCCATAAAATTACAGAATCCCAGAATGGTTGGATTGGGAAGGATCTTTAACCCCATCCAGTTCCATGGGCAGAGACACCTCCCACTCTCCCAGGTTGCTCAGAGCCCCATCCAAGCTGGCCTTGGACACTTCCAAGGATTTGCAGGAGGAGGAGGAGGCACTTCCAGTCCCATTCCTGCCTGGAWGGGTCCTTAACCACCCTCTGCTCCCCACAATCAGATTTTTTCTCTCGAATCTCTTTCCCCAATCAGATTTTTTCCCTAAAACCTCTTCCCCCAAATCCCCGCGGYGAGGAATGGCCGTGTGCAATTCCCTTATCTTTCCGAGGATAAATCTTCCCAGATTTATCCTGTAATTTCCCCAGCACTGTTTTGAACATTTCCAGCTTTTTGCTAATAATTTCCCTCCACTTCTTGCTCCCAATTAACCTTTCTGCCTCCCTTTAATCCCGTTAACGGCGCTTTCCRCCATTTCCATTTTTCCGCGGACTAATGGAGTTTTTTCATCCCTTTCCTTTTGATTCCCCATTTAATGATGTTGTTATTGCTGCTGTAAAACCAGCTGGTTATTGATAACTCCTGCTCATTACTAAATTAAACTCAGCCTTATCAGCACTCAAGGCTCAGCCTTGATGTGGAAATCAACCCCTCAGTGTTTTCCACTCGTTCCCAAGGTTTGATTTCCTGGATATCTGATGTTAAATCKCTCCTCTCAGTGCTTCAAGAAGAAAATTCCACTGTGGCTTTGTCCAGGGTTTATTAAAAATATGCACAAGAGATTAGGCTGTCACTCTGAGAGAGGTTCAAGTGTTCTTGGGAAGGAAAACTGCTCTGAAATTTTAAACAAACGGGAGAAATGTTTCACAAAAACCTTCAAAATCACTGGAAAACACAGAGTTTTTTAGTGTTTGTGGCACAAGCATCCTTCAAATAAATTCACGTTGCCTTTTGTGTCACACAGTGAGGAATTTTTATTATTTTATTTTATTTTATTTTATTTTATTTTATTTTATTTTATTTTACCTACAAAATCCAAGAGCTGGATCTTGGGCCTGCAAAATCTTGGGCCTACAAAATCCAAGAGCTTCCCCATTTCTTTAGAGGGATAAACCAAATGTTGATTCCCAGATGGCTCTGAGAGAACAAAGACTTGGAGCGACCTGGGATAGTGGGAAGTGTCCCTGCCCATGGCAAGGAGTGGAACTGGATGRGCTTTGATGTCCCACCAACCCAAGCAATTCCAGGATTCTCTGATTTTCTTTTCTCTTCCCACTAAGGGCATTCCCAGGGATGTTTTCCTTCAAAGCTGACAGGGCAGGTGATTTTTTCTCCAGGTTTTTTCTCAAGGATAAAATGTTGCTTTTTCTGTGATCCTGCTTGGGTCTACCAATCACCCAARCCAACAAATCTCCATGATCCAATACCTGGAATGAGCAGATGTCTGGACACCTTCAGCTGCCAAATAAACTCAGTGGAATTACATTAAGAAGATCAGAAGGATGTGGATTTGGTGGAATGGAGGATCAGAGGAGGCCACAGAGCTTCTCCAAGGCTGGAGTTGCTCTGGAGCCAGGCTGGGAGAGCTGGGAATGTTCCCCTGGAGAGGAGAAGCTCCAGGGAGAGCTCAGAGCCCCTGGCAGGGCCTGAAGGGGCTCCAGGAGAGCTGSAGAGGGACTGGGGACAAGGGATGGAGGGACAGGAGCCAGGGAATGGCTCCCAGTGCCAGAGGGCAGGGMTGGATGGGAGATTGGGAATTGGGAATTCCTGGCTGGGCTGGAATTGCCAGAGCAGCTGTGGCTGCCCCTGGATCCCTGGCAGTGCCCAAGGCCAGGTTGGACATTGGGGCACCCTGGGACAGTGGGAGGTGTCCCTGCCATGGCAGGGGTGGCACTGGATGGGATTTGAGTTCCTTTCCAACCCAAACCATCCCAGGATTCTGTGAAACCTTCCTGGGAAATCACCTCAGGCAGTTTCTACCCAGAGCAATCTTGCCAAGGCCACAGCAGSTGCCCTGACAAATCTTTCTCCCCAAGGATTAACACATCCCAGATGGAATTTAGGCAGCTTTTGCTGCCAGAGACAAAGCTCCTTGCTCTGAACAAGTGCCAATCAGGAGTGCAAAGAGAGGGTCAACAGCACAAAAAAAGCAGGATTTTTCAAAATTTARATATATTCTCTTCCTAATGGGAGAAGGTCATGGAAGTTCACGGAGAGCTCGGAAGGGCGGAATTTTAAGGAATAAGAAATCAAATCAGGTATCAGCTGCATAGAAATGAAATTAAACTGGACATTTCTGTTCCTGAGAGAGAAAATGAGCAGACAAAGGGATCAAAAGCAAGGAGGGCAACTGGCAGGAAATGATATCCAGCAATTATTGGGCAAGATGGGATTGGAGCTTTTTCATGGCACCAGGGTAAAGCCAGGGTCTTCCTAATCTTTCCAAGGAAGAATAATCAGAAATAAGAATGGCCAGTGTCAAATTTAGACTAATTCTGTTGAAATCAYGTGAAGAATTYAAGAGGCTGCTGGAGCCCTGGGAATTCAGAGCAAAAAAAGGCWGGAATTTTTTGGGATTTTGCGGAAAGAGGGAATGGAGCTTTCCCAGCTGTTGGAATTATTTCACCTTGGTCACCTGTTAATCCCAGTGGTTTTACACACAGTTCTGTTGCATTTCCATGTGTCCTTGTGCCACTGGGAAATAYCCCTTCCCTAAAATCCCTGAAATATTTTCCAATTCCTTCCCATCCTTAGCAGASTTCCTTTAGTACCAGCCCCAAAAATGTCCAATTATTATCCTTCCTGGAATATGGTCCAATTATTATCCAGGTCTCCARTTATTTTCCTTCCTGGGAGTTTACCCAAACCCAAACACTTGGATAATCTCCTTTACTTCTTCCCAGCCACAATGGGGTTTTAGATSCTGCCTTTCCTTTTCTCCTTTATTCCTTGTATTCCTGACAAAGGAAAACCTATGGAGTTCTGGGTGGTTTTTTAAAATTTATTTTCAATTTTTATCCTTCCTTCCTGCTTCCCTAAGGACTGGGATGCTTTGCCTGATGCAGGGAATGAAAGAGGAGATTCCCTCCTGCTTTTCCATGGAAACTGCAATGCAGAGGCAGCTGAACCTCTTCTCCACCTCTGGAAAACCAAAAGGAAAATTTCCCATCCAGATGCACTTGACTGACCTTATTCTGGGTCTGAGACTTTGTGAATCTTTAATTTTTGAAAACAGGAGGATTTTGGTTTTTAATATGGAGTGGAATATCAAGCACAGTGAAAATTATTGAGGAGTCACAGTTTTTGATAAACTATAACCCAAGTCTGGCTCTGGAATGGACTCAGGAATGTCTCAGACTCAGGGAAGTTTTATCCATTTGCACCTGGTTGGATCCTGTCACTTAAAAAGCTGCTAAATCCCAGCATGAGCTTATTTGTCAAGGTGTGCTGCCATTTAAAGGAGTGCCAGGACATGGAATTTTACCTTCCTTAAATTCCCTTCATTAAATTTCCTTCCTTAAATTGCTTGAATAGGAATAAATAAATGGGTACACTGGAATATTCTGTTTTTTTTTTCAGGTAATTTAGGGATCAGGTAGCTGAATGTAACACGGTTGTGTTTGATTTGTTATTCTTTGTGTTGTRCATGGACYGCAGGATCAGGGAAAACCTTTAAATCCTGTTCTTGATTGATTGGGATCAATCAGGATTCACATTCCTATGGAAAACCTTTAAATCATATTCCTGATTGACTGAAATTAAGATTTATCCCACTGATTCAATGCAAATTTTGGCATTTTCTACCTGGCAGCTCAAGTTTTCCACTTGATAACGCCCTGTCCGACAGCACAAACCAAGGATTCTKTCCCTACCCCTGAAACCTGGGAACACTGCTTTAAAATTCATCCATCAGCATCTTTCCCTTACCTTGGATGTCCTTTCCCTGCCCAGGGAGCCYTAAACTCTCCCAGAGCTGGAGGGTGGATTAAATGTGGTTTGCTGAGCCTGAAATGAGAGCAGCAATTCCAGCCCCGAGAGCTCCAGCAGTGGGAGGATTTGCCCAGCCATGGAAGTGACTCCGGAATCTTCTAAAGCTGCTCCAGGGAGCAGCTCCTCCCTCCTCATCCAGGGCTGATTTTCCACATCCTTCCCTGCCTTTCATCCCCGAGGATGAGAGCAGGCAGAGCCCCGTGGCAGGAATTGTGTCAGACCAGGCTGGCAGGTYGCATTTAACACCTTTTCCTTTCACACGGACACAGCAGCACCTGGGAAATGGGGAAGAAAATCTGGGATGGGAAAGAGTCTGGGAAGCACAAGGAGAATTTGCCCTCACATGTTATTTTCTGATATAATAWTTTTTGGTTTATGAACAAGCGGCCACRTYCCCCCTGAGGATTTCCATGATTTGGTTTGCAGATCACCAATCCACAATGGGAGGAGTAATCTAGGAATTATGGAATTCAATTGCAAATGTGGAATTTAGTAGGACTAGTTTACAGGGTTTGTGAACTCTTCCTTGTCTGCACCTCCTTCCATGGAATGGTTTGGGTGGGAAGGGACCTTAAATCCCAGCCAGTGCCACCCCTGCCATGGCAGGGACACCTCCCACTGTCCCAGGGTGCCCCAGTGTCCAACCTGGCCTTGGGCACTGCCAGGGATCCAGGGGCAGCCACAGCTGCTCTGGGAATTCCATTCCTCCCCACCCTCCCAGCCAGGAATTCCTTCCCAATATCCCATCCAACCCTGCCCTCTGCCATTCTGGATGGGCTTTAGGGTCCCTTCCATCCCAAAGCATTCCATGATTCTATTTTAGGGAAAAGCAGCCCCACTCTGGGCTGTTGGTGGTCTCACCTCTCCATTTGCCTCTTTCCCAGAAATCCATATCCAGAGCTCTCCCTTTCCAACACATGAGCAAGCAGAGCATTTCCCTTTATGCTAAGGATAATCCTCTTGGTATTTCTTCCCTTTTCCCAAATTGTCCTGGCTCTGCTGGAGAGGCCTCAYCCCTGGAATGATCCTGTCTGCTTTCCCAAACATCCATAATGGAGCAAGCACCAAGACTAATGCAGACCTTAATGYGAGTTTTGAACGTGTTTATTGTGGCTGATTAATTCAATGCCTCATAAAGAGAGGGAGGAGAGCTGCACTTCCAGTTCCTGAGGAAAATAAATCCACCTCCTGCAATTAATCTGGATTTTTGAGCTTTATGGATCCTCTCACCTGTGAATCAGCAGCGCCTTTTCCGTTACTGCCTCCAGCAATGAATCAATTGTCCCGACGTTTTCCAGCCGATGTCTTATCCCAGCCACTCCCAACCCCCTGTCACAAACTTCTCTTTGCTCATGCAACAACCTCTGGAAYCATTGTCCTAGGGTGACGTTGTGATGCTTGTATCCCCATTTGTGTGTTCTSKTTATGCTGGATATCACGTTCTGTGCCTTCAAGMSTGGCTCTGAAGAGYGAAWGTTTTGGTTTGTTTTGTTATCAGTTTTGGTTTTGCTCTCAGCCGCTCCCCCACAGCTGGCAGGACACACAGACGGGACAGTACATGGTGCTGCTTTTGCTTTTTGCTTGGCTTTTCACTTTGCTCTTGCTCYTGCTTTGCTCTTGCTTTTTGCTCCTGYTCATTAGTTAGTTTAGCTGAGCAGYCYGAATTTTCCCTGGRCTGTTTCTCCTTTCCCTTTTTYGGCCCTACTCGAGCCTGCTCYGGRCTGGGACCTGGGAACACCGAGAGTTTGCACCTTGTGGCTGCAGCAGCTGCYCCAGCACAGGAGGGACTGAGAACAGAGCGACCACCCCCAGAGAGACTTTCTGCATTTGTCATCTTTGTCAGAGCGGTGACAGAGTGGTGTCACCTGGTATTTGTTCATTTTTGTGTGCTGGGGGTGCTGTGAACCTGGTAAAGTAAACAGTTTGTGTGCCTGGGGGTGCTGTGCTAGGTTAAATAAAACAGGTTTTTGTGCTGCTGGGGGGTGCTGTGCCTTGGTAAATAAACAGGTTTTGTGTGCCTGGGGTGGCTGTGCCCTTGGGGGGGGGGGTTTTTTAACAAATAAACAGGTTTTGTGTGCTGGGGGTGCTGTGCCTGAAATAAACAGGTTTTGTGTGCTGGGGGTTGCTGGTGCCTGGTAAATAAACAGGTTTTTGTTGCTGGAGGGTGCATGTGCCTGTTAAATAACAGGTTCGTTACCGACGTTCTGCGTCCAAGGATCCTTCCGACCGCAGTTGTGGGAGGGGCCGTGTGGTTTTTCTTTCTGAGCAGGGGTCCTCTTTGGAGGAAATTTTCTCCAATTTGCCCTAATCAGGACAATCATCCATCTCCAAGAGAGCAGCGGCAAGCAGGATGGAATTTGGGAGCATAATGAGGGTGTCAGGGTGGTTTATGGAGCCATARCAATGTGGGAGATGACAGCTGGGGACCCCGGTGTGCGTAGAATGCGTGGCTGGCTCCGGCAACTTCTCAGAGTTCTGCTCGCTCTGGAATGGAGGGATGGCACCGTGCCACTCAAAGGAAGGTGAAGCACTCCTGGAATATCAAGTGGAGGATAAAGTCTGCTTCAGTGGGCAGGTGGTGGCACTGGAATGTTGATGGGGACGCCCTGCGGAGATGTCGGGAGGAATGATGGTAGAGGAGCAGCCCTGCGGATGCATGAAGGATCTTAATTCCACAAGGGATCTTAATTCCATGGAGAATCCTAATTCTATGAAGAATCTTAATTCTATGAAGAATCTTAATTCCATAAAGGAAGCACTGCTCTGGGGAGATGCTTTTTTATTTATCCTGATGAGTTTTGGTGGCTATCCAGAGGCTGGGCAGTGACATCCAGGCAGGATCTGTTGGGTTTGGGTGCAAAGGTTTGATAGGAAAAGGAGGAATGGATGAAGCTGAAGGAGGGAAGGTTTAAATTGAATATTGGGAAGGAATTCTTCCCTTTGAGGGTGGTGAGGGGCTGGGATGGAATTCCCAGAGAAACTGTGGCTGCCTCAYCCCTGGAAGTGTCCAAGCCAGGCTGGGTGGAGCAGAGCACAGGGGGAAGGTCACYGAGCCATTGGTGCCACCAGCACGTGGTCACAAGGATGCTTCCAAAAGGAGCAGCATTCCCMCAGAGGGTTTTCCGGAGGGAATGGGAACAGAGAAAAATGCTGGATTTAAAATGTCACCCCTCAGGGCCAATCTGCCTCTCAGTGTTAATTATGGGCACTGATTACGATAAAATATGTATATTTTCCAATTTAACTATTTCATTGTTTCCAATTTGATTATTTATCATCACTCCCCTTGGAGRCAGGGAAAAAAGGAGTGGTCCTGAATCACCTCGGCATCCAGGAATTTGGCAACCAGGGATTTAGGCTAAGGACCCACCAGCATTTCACCCATGGATAAAATGCAGAAAAAGGTCCTTTTAGAGGGAAATTCATCCTTCCTGTCCTGAACCCCCTCCCACTGAGGTCTTCAAGGCCCTGGCCCTCAAGGATGTCTATTTATGTACCTAAAAACCCATTTATACACCTAAACCCCCATATTTTTGCACTGAAGAACCTATTTATGCACCTAAAAAAACCTGTTGATGCACCTAAAAATGACTGAGACAAAGGCAAAAAGCTCCACTRAAACTGGCACAAGAATTGAACCCCAAACCCTGCATCTCCCATTCGTGTCCCAACCAGCTCTGGATCATATCTGGAGTGATCACAGAAAAATCCCTTTCTAAGTCCAGAAAAACCCCTTCTTAAATCCAGAGAGACRCCTTCCTAAATCCTGAGAAACCCTTTCTTAACTCAGTTTCTGCACAACACCTAAATTTGGTGCCATCATTTGCCCAAACTTTCGGTTTTTTTGGCATTGTGACCTTCGAGGTGACATCAGAAATTCATCAGAAGATGACAAAAAGCTGTTGGCTCATGTAGCCCTGGAGGTTTTTTTTTCATGGAATGGGGAATGGTGGAGGGGGATTCCAAGGGAATTCCAAGGGAATGGGGTAAACTGGGAGGTGAATGGAATGGGAATTTCTGTCCACAGGATGCAGTAAATGTGACTTTGCAATTCAGGCCCCACTTGTGTCATATTTTARAAATGTCAAGGTATTTTATCATGGGGTAAATGAAATATCATTGATATTTAGARATATTGGGCAGAACATGCACCCATCTCTTCCTCCTTTGATTTTATGTCCTTTTTTAAACCATTTTTTAAACCATTCCAATGCCACTTTTGTGCCTTCCAGGATTACAACACTGAATTGGATAATTCCAACAGCAAAGTTTTTGTTAAAGAGACCCAGCAAACTGGGTCTTTTAAACTTCAGATTTTTCAAGATCACTTCCAAGTCTCTATTTTTAAATAAAATTGTTATTTTTTAAAATGTTTTTGCAGGTTCCTAACAGGAATGCAAATAACTAAAAATTAAATCCTTTCAGGCATCCCCAGAGCTGCTGCTTATTTATTTATTTAAATTTAATTCATGATGGTGGGAACCCTTTTTATATTAAATTATGGGCAGGAAAACAGAGCCCAGCTCTCCAAGCAAGGTCTCAGTGGTGGAGAGAACTCATTAATGTCATTCAAATAAATTGGTGTGAAATATGATCATCCCAAGCAGTACATTTATTTACACTTGGAAATCAGGAATAATACAGTTAGGATATATGAGGCAGCAATTAGGGAATATGGCTGCAGGTATTCAAGGAAATATCATTCAGCTTCTGCTGCAAAAAAAGGAATATTTTATTGCTGCTGTCTCTGTCTAATTGAATAATGAGGATTCCAAYGCTCTTTTACAGGTGGAGCTGAGATGGAAATTTCAATTGAGTAAGGGATGAATTTCCCTGGAGCAGAGTTGGGATAATAAAAGGGTTTGTGTCTGCTCCGTGCAGAATCTTTGTTCTGCTTTAATTGCAAACCCCCRGGGGCTGTTCCRGTGGATGTCCTGCTCCAYATGGGGCTGCAGAAAGAAACAGAAWTGGAGAATCAYGGAATGGTTCACGAGGGAAGGGATTTTAAAACCCATCCTGTTCCCKCCCCTGCCATGGCAAGGACACYTTCCACTATCCCAGGGTKCTCCAAGTCCCAYCCAACCTGGCCTTGGGCACTTCCAGRGATAGGGAGTCCACAWATTCTCTGGGAAATCTGATTTCCTGGCAGTTTAACCGAAATCTCTTCATCCCTGTGCTGCCCTACTTCTTCCTTCTGCCCCATCCCCAGGGAAAGGAGCAGGCACAGCCCAGGGCAGGGCCGAGAATTCCTTGTTCCCAGGGAGCACCACCACTGAAGGCACCACCCAGTGATGTCCAAAGGGCAATTCCAGCTAAATTCRCCTTTGAACTGAATCACAGAACCATGGAATTGYTAAGGTTGGAAAAGACTTTTAAGRTCACCAAGTCCAGCCATAGACCATCAGCACTGCCATGGTCACCAGTAAASCTGAATGTCCCCAGGTGCCACATCCGCACATTTTGGGAACACTTCCAGGGATGGTSAGTGCACCACTGCCCTGACAACCTTTTCCATGAAGAAATTTTCCCTAAAATCAGGTCCAGACCTTCCCTGGTGCAACTTGAGGCCATTTCCTCAAGTGGGGGCGTTGGAAGCGAGGAGAACAAGAGGAACAAGGCAGTGACAGCTGGGAGCCATCCCAAGGGATGAACACTGCGATTGTCACTGCTCCCAYCCCATCTTTGGGCTTTCCTCCAGTTTTATGATATTCCTTCAGCACACAGAGAATTTGGAGAGAGCAACTGGGACATCTCAGGATTTCTGAGGCCCCCAGGCCATGTAACACCTTCCTTCAGCTCTTCTTCTGGCTCATTCCAAAAGTAAACTGCTTTTCCCTGTGTTTAGCCACCACTAGGAAAAGCTGCTGCTGTTATGGGGTCTTATCCCATTCACATTTCTAGTTAATTATATTATAAAGGCCCATGGCAACACTTTGAACATCAATAGCCAAACTTTTAGGAATTTTATAGCCACCACAACACCCTGAAATTCCTTTAGATTCCTGGAATGAGTGGAAGCAGCTCCATTTGGGGGATCACAAAGTGTAGCTGCGTTAGGAGGTTGGGGTTGCTCTGTGTGTCCCTGTCACATCAGCCATTGAGCAGWCACATCCTAATAAAGCACCGTGAAATTTGTCATTTCCAAGTCAGATGAGTGCAGATTCCCATAATGAAGTCATCCCAGCACGTGGAGAAGTAATTATGCTCCAGCTTTGTCACTGCAAGGAATTTCTGTGTGCTGGAGTACCCAGGGTGTCTCTTTATTTTATTTATTTATTTGGTTACTATTTTCTTATTGATGAATGACCCAAGACTCTTTAATAACTTCCCCCTGCAAAGGTGTTTTAATAAAAAAAATCCAGAAATGGAAAAAAATAAATTCCACTTTGTTGAATAACATAATAACCGGTGGATTTCATTGGGAACCTGTGGATTCATGGCCCAGATCAAAGGATTGAATTCAGCTGTATTTCCATGTTTGTGCACGAAAAGAGGGAATAAGTTGGAGGGTCAGCATATGTTGGAGTGAGGAACAATCTGTTCCGGCAGGAATTTCATTCCTGCTGTACCTCAGCTCATTAGAATGGATGGATTTTGGTTTGTCCAACCAGTCGTGGGCAAAATATTTGGCCAATTTTGCAGTGCTGCCATCTGTGAAGGCAGCAAGGCTGTCCAGCAGCGCTGGAAATGTCACTGCTTCCAACAGGGCCCTAATGGGAATTTAATCCGTGGGATCTTTTTTGATTAATTAAATGGAAGCTGATTAATGGGATGTGGTTGGGTATGGAGTGAGTGCGGGTCCTCTCCCAGGGGTGGGAGMTGACTCAGCACAGCTCCACTGGCACAGAAAGAAACCCCCAAGCAAACACTGGAATCCTGCCCAGCAAATGTCAGGAAACGCCATAATTAAGGTGGGAGAACATTCCAGATCCATCCCTTCCATTATTCCTGGCAGTTTTGGCTCTGGTCCCACTCAGCATTCAGTGTTGCTTTCGATGTGGCCCTTGGGGACATGGGGTAGTGGCGGCCTTGGCACCGCTGGGTTGTGGGTTGGGCTGGATGGTCTTGGAGGGTTTTCCAAGACCTGGGACTGTGTAATTCCATGATTCCATGTCCTGGAGTTGCCACAGTGCACCTCGAGACACCTCTGGCTATTGTATTTGCAGGGAATGCCCCGATGAAGGCAGGAATGATGAATCTGACTCCATGTTCTCAGAAGGCTAATTTATTATTTTATAATACTATACTATATTAAAGAATACTAACTAAACTATACTAAAGAATACAGAAAGGATACTTACAGAAGGCTAAAAAGATAATAATGAAAACTCCTGACTCTTTCCAGAGTCCTGACACAGCTTGGCCCTGATTGGCCAAAGAGTGAAAACAACTCCCAGCAGAATCCAATGGAACAATCACCTATGGGTAAACAATCTCCAAACACATTGCACATGTGAGCACAACACAGGAGAAGCAAATGAGATCAGAATTGTTTTCCTTTTTCTCTGAGGCTTCTCAGCTTCCCAGGAGAAGAATCCTGGGCAGAGGGATTTTTTTAGAGAATGTGAATGTCACATCAACCTGCTTCCCACACGTGTTCAACWCCACAGATTTCTCTTTGAGGCTTTTGCAGAACTTCTCCCAGTGCCATCCCACTAYTCCCTGTAATATTCCGAGTATTCCATGCAAATCTCTGCTCCAAGGTGAGGGGATAACACTTTCCCTCTCATAAATTAGAAGATGAGAGGCATTTGCAGTAGGCCAAACAKCCCCAGCTGGATGGAGCCATCCAAGGATTGTTGGGAATACTCAGTGGGAAAAACAGGTTGTGGCTGGAGGAGGGGCCATGTGGAGGTGGGAATTTTCTGGGAATGCCATCCCTGGTCTGGTTCCTGGAGAGCAGCACAGCCCAGCACGGGGCAGGAATGAGGCTGGGAAGTGCCCATGGAATGGAGGGGGATGGAGACCACCCCAGAGCCCTGGAATCTCCAACCCATGCCCAGGAAGGTCTGGAAGAGCAGACTGTGCAGAGAACTGATTTCCACACAAAGGGAGAAACTCATCCCTAAAAAGGTGCTCCCAAATCCCAGGAGATGCCCCAGGACCCCTTTTCCTCCTCCACATCCTTCAGCTCCCCAATTCCCCTGGATATTCACTCCATAAAATGGACTGGTGTGGCCTTATGGAAAACACCTGATGTCAGGGACACCCTGAACTCCCTGAGGGAGCTGAGTGACTGCTGAGGAGTGAGAAAGGAGGGAATTGTGGGGGAGTGAGGGGATCATCACCTGAGCAACACAAACTCCATGTCTTGACCCGGGTCCCCGGGAGCTCTGGCAGAGCCAGGAACATAAAACATTCCCTAAACCTCAGCATTGTTCCTGCTCAGAACACCTCTTTTATGACATCTGATAAAAGAGGTTCTTTTATCACCATGGTTTTAGAGGTCAACTGCCTCTTCTGATCTGATTTCTCTCTTTTCCAATTAAGTTACTGTGAATCCCATCAAATTTCCAGGGGAGGGATCAAGARCAATTCCTTCCCTGATCCCGTTAGTGCCTGTAAATATCAGCTATCGCCCCRTTCCCACAAGGAGCTGAAGGTGGGAAGAGGAAGACACCATAAACCACTTTTTACTCAAAGGCAAGGAGTAATAAATGATCTTCATGTCCTTTGAAACCTGAGTGGCTTTTCCTAAGGATATAAATTTCCTTTTAGGAGCCAGCAGATGGACTCATTTTAGGAGTTCATAATTTTTTTAAAGCTGGTTTTTGGTTTCAGGGGTTTTTTGTGTCTCTTTGGTCCTTGAACATCTTCATGCTGCAGAGCAGGGCTGTGCTGGGAATTCTTCGTGGGGAAAAGGGTGTGAAATTCTTTCCTGTGTGATTTCCAGGGAAAGATCCAAAGGATATCAAACTGGGAACAATGGAACAACAAATCTGTGCCCATCTCCACAAAATTCCCTATTTTGGGAAACYCTGTCCTGGTGTAACACTTTACACAAAGATGTTTGCAACTATTTACACCATCCCAAATTAAACCTACTTTTTTTCTCCCCTCAAATTAATTAACAAAGATAAATTATTTCTGTTTCATGTCATCCTAATTAATTCTCCTGAAGGATTTACTCATAATTTGTGGCTATTTATGAAGGAATCTGCCCTTCTGCGTCTCCTGAGTTGTTGCATGGATCAATCTGACAGGAACAAAACCACATGGAATGTGGGGAGATGCTCAGGAAATGGAAAGATGGATGGATGGATGGATGGATGGATGGATGGATGGATGGATGGATGGATGGATGGATGGATGGATGGAATGGATGGACTAGATGGTGGATGGATGGATGATGGATGGATGGATGGATGGATGGATGGATGGATGGATGGATGGATGGATGAGATGATGGATGGATGGAATGGATGGATGGATGGATTGGAATGGATGGATGGAGATTGGGATGTGTGGTGGTGGATGGAATGGATGGATGATGGATGGATGGATGGATGGATGGATGGATGGATATAATAATGGGAAATCACTGCTGCAAGTTCAAAAGCCTCGCAAGGTTCCTCCAAAGGTGCCAGGATCAGATTTAGAAAATGGGATGAGAACTTCAGGGATTTTTTATTTCTTTTCCTGTGTTTTTTGAAGTTCATTATGCAGGAAAATGGGAAGTGGACTTGGCAGCATTGCAAATACTCCATCCCCAGGGAAAAACTTAATTTTACTCCCATGTCAAATGGGGTTTTACAAGAGCTGAGCCTTCAGGACGTGCTGAGGGGGTTCTTTTTCCAAGGAATTATCACCCTGTGGTGCTGTGACACCACACCAGGGATCTCCAGAGATCCTGCCCAGCTGAAATGTTCCCTGCTTTGGAAAAAGCAAAACTGCACCCACATTCCTTCCCTTRGGAAAAATCCCTGGGCATTAAAGAAGAAAGACATCCATGAGGCTCTGGGCTAAATTAATATCCTGGAACATGGAATTATAGAATCATGGAATGGTTTGGGATGGAAGGACTTTAAARTCCATCTCATCCCACCAGGGTGCTCCAAACCCTGTCCAACCTGGCCTTGGACAACTCCAGGGATGGGGCAGCCACAGCTTCTCACCCCAATGAGATGAAATAAAACCAGGATCTAATAAAATCCTGGATAGAAAATCCTTGTAAATCAGGAATTAACAGATTTTTAATCTAATTCCTGCCATGTTAAAAATTGGAATGTCTTTTTAGCTTGGATCCTCAGGACTAACCTGGGAGGATTTTTGTTCCAGCTGGGATACAGGTGAATTATTCCAGGGCAGGAGGCATTGCTTTTATGGGATACTCTGGAGCCCTTASAGCTCCTGGAATTTTATCAAGAATCAAATCAAATTAATTTGTGAGCCACTAATGTGATGCAAGATGAGCCAAAAMCCCTCTGTTGTGGCAAACTCCCATTGTCTTTCCTGACAGTTCCTCAGTTTTTATTTATAATCTCCATGAATGAGCAGGAAAAGCAAAGCTCCTGCTGGGAAATGCTGGTGGAAATGGAAGTGAAAGCTTCTTGAAATCCTATTATMTTTTATTTTAATCTGATCACTATGAAAAACCTCATTCGCTATGAAATCAGCTCTTTTCTTCATTAAATAAAATTAAAAGCCTTTGGGAACTGCTTTKAGCTCCTCGATCCAATAGCATGGGTGGACAGAGGAATTATTGGAAAGCAAAGATCTTYGGGAAATCACCTGMTAATCWTGTCACTGCTCCCTGCAGGTCRCAGCTGCCACTCCTGGGGACAAAAGCAATCCCTCAATCTCCATTAGGATGATTCCAAGAGGATGGCACTGCTGGGAGGTGCCTCTGCAGGGGACGGCGTGGGAGAAGTGGAGAATCTCCAGCCTGGCGGTTTGGAAAGGATCTTTTGGAAGTGCTTTGCTTTGTGGTTGGGGTTGAGGCTCTGGAATTGCTCTGTTTGCCCAGGGAGATTTGTTGGAATGAAGCTCCMCCCCTTATACCCCAACCAAAATGTTGCTCTGTAAAATCTTCCCAGAACAAAYGAAGAGCCAGAAAATCAGCTCACGTTGGTGGCTTCCCATCCCAACCCACCAGTGCCAGGATTCCTGGGCTGGRTCTAGGAAGAACCACCAGGATCAGACTGATACAATCATGGAATTGYTGAGGTTGGAAAACAGCTCCAAGATCAAGTCCAGCCATCAACAACCMSTACTATGAGGTTCASCACTRAACCACGTCCTCAGGTACCACATCCASATGGTTTTTGGATACTTCCAGGGATGGGGAATCCCCCTGGGATCTCTGGACATCACTTCCAATGCTGGACAACCTTTTCCATGAAGAAATTTTTTGGGATGATGGCTCTGACCAGGACCTTGGGGCAGAAATTTCTTCAGTGGCCGCTATGAACTGTTCTGTTCTGCACCCAGAGCCAAACATCTCTGCAGAGAAGTCTGGGATAGGTTTGAGTGCTGGGAGAGTTTTGGTTACATCCCTTTGTGAGCTATYCYRAAATCCTCTTTAAAAAAAAAGAAAAAAAARAWWAWWAWWAAAAAAMCTCRAATAAAAATAATGACATTCCYTTTTTTCTCCCAGTGCAGCTCTGCTGGTGTTTATTTATAGCCATCAGATTCCTGAATGAAAGAGCAGCTCAGGAAGAGGAATGGTTTTGCCCTTTCCTGGATCCTTTGGACATTGTGCCCAAGCTAATGAGGAATTTGCTTTTTTTYCAGGCCCTGAATGCCTTTAGTGTCTGTGAAAAGCCCCTGACAGCAGCTCCGTGCAGACATTTCCATTTATCCACCTCCTTTCAGGGCGCAGATGCCAAAACTGGACCCGCTCTCACAGTGATGCTCCAGACAGAGGGAATATTGTTCCCTGCAYTCCCATTCCCCCACAAACTCCATGTTGTGCCCCTCTTCTTCCTCCCCTCCTCACACAGCATTATTTGGTTTCCTATGGCCGCTGAAGGAAAATAGGGGAAAATATCACTTCCATTTAAAAATGTCCCCTTTACCTTCCTGGTCTTTGCATTTCACTGCTTTAAAATGTTGTTAATTAAGGGACAGCTTTTCCAGGGAATCCAGATCCCTTCCTTTTAGTGGRCTCTTCTCACTGTCCTGTGTAGTTCCCAAAAATGGGATGGTTTCCTTTACCCAACCAGATTGTCTCACCAGGAAAGGGAAAAACCACAATCTATGAGCTTTAAGCCTAAAATAGAATCATGGAATGGTTTGGAAAGGATTTTAGGGATCATCCAGGGCTGCCCGTGCCATGGCAGGGACACCTCTCACTGTCCCAGGCTGCTCCAGCCCCAGTGTCCAGCCTGGCCTTGGGCACTGCCAGGGATCCAGGGGTAGCCACAGCTGCTCTGGGAATTCTATTCCAGGGCCTCCCCACCCTCACTGTAAAATAAATTCTTTGTTAAATCTGTCTGATGTTGGAGAACAAGAGAAAAAATAAAGACATGAAAAAAATCCCATGCCAAGATTTAATGGTGGAATATGGGCATTGGGATCATGGAGTCATGGAATACCCCGAGTGGTAAAGACACACAGGGATGAGCCAGTCCAGCTCGGACACCCCAACAATCCCACCCTGGGCATCCCTAGGAGCATTATCCAAACATTCCTGGAGCTYKGGCAGCCTTGGGAATGTGCCCATTCCCTGGGAAGYTATTCCAGTGCCCAGCACCCTCTGGGGGAAGAACCTTTTCCTGATATCCAACCCAAACCTCCCCTGGCAGTTTTCATTGAAGTGCTACTAAAAACAAATTTGAATGTTCATATTTCTTTCCCCCCCCAAAAAAAAAAAGGATTATTCCTGCTTCTCCTGCACAGCTCTCCGGGAACACACAGCTCTGCCTCCCACATATTTCAAAATATTCATTATTTTTGCCCTTTCCAGCGTAGCCTCATAAAAATAAATTACAGGAATGAAAATTGGGCAGGCGATGGTTTAATTTCTCAAAAGCAAAATAATGATTCAAGCTTATTGAAATTGGGCTGTCCAATAGGAAATAGGGAACATGCAAATGGCTGGGGGTGGGAAGGAGGTTTGGTGTTGCCAGGGGAGATTTTYCCCCCCAGCTCAGCCCTGGTGAGGAGAGTCCATGTCCTTCAAGGCCTYCATCTGYKGGAAGGTTCCCTGCCCATGGCAGGGGTGGAATCAGGTGGGTTTTAAGGTCATTTCCAACCCAATCCATTCCATGATCCCACGACTCCACAATTCCACGACTTCCTGACTGAGCCGCCATGGATGCAGGGTGCGATTCCATCACTGGTTTTCCCTCAGTGGGARATCAGGGACTTCCAGCATTTATTCCCTGCTGTTCCAGGTGGGAAGTCCAGGCACCTGGATTTCCTTCCTGGATTAAACCTTCTCAAGTGTGCAGAACCCACCAGAGCAGGAGCAGCTTGGCTTTCTTGTGGCAAGAACAAGTCAAATTTTAAGAACTTACACTGATAACATTCGCTTCTTCCATAAGAAAAAAAGCTTAAGAAAAAGCTTTTCATAAGAAAAAGCTTATTAGCTTTTTTCATAAGAAAAAGCCAATAGATAATTTAAAAAAATAATTATCCAGGATTCATTTCCTGGAATTCATTTTCTGATCACCCYGGTGGTTTTTAGATGTTTTACACAAGAATTTGTCCTCAGACCAACAAGTGGCTCCTCCTGCCTGGATTTCTTTCCCTTCAGGAGACTCTTTGCACGAGTGTGGCTTTAATTAATATTTTGCAACCTGCTGAGCTGCCGTTGCCTCTCACCAGTTTGAAATCCACTGGTTCCAAAAGAAAGGATGGAAAATCAATCACCACAGGAACCTTTTTTTAAACAACTTCTCTAATTAAGAAACCTGCTGAGCAAAGCGACCAAGCACGTGGGTAAGTCCATCTGTATTCAGGCAGATGCAAAAAGTTTGGAATGTGCTTCCCTCCAGAGGAATTTCCTGATGGATTGGGACCTCAAGGAAAACTGGAGACATCCATGTGCTCTTCCTTTAATGATCCCKTATTTTATATTCTGTAACCAGTTCTTTTGCAATGTGGATTTTTATCCCCTTGAAAGCACTTCCATGGAAAATTTCTTGGCACGTTTTTGTCAGACCTCGTTTTGAATATTGAAGGACCTGTGGAGGAAAAAAGAAATGCACATTTCACTGAATCCCAGAATCTCCAGGGTTGGGAAAGARCTCTCAGACACAGCCTAAGCTGTGCCCCATCCCCACCTTGTCCCCAGCCCAGAGCTCTGAGTGCCACCTCCAGGAATTCCTTGGACCTCCATGGATGGGCACTCCAAACCTCCTTGGGCAGTTCCAAATCCTGACCACACTTCCCGTGGAGAAATTCCTGCTGACGCCCACCCTGAGCCTCCCCTGGCACAACTTGAGGTCATTTCATCTTATTTCACACCCCTGGAGCTCTGAGAGCCTGGAGCTGAACCCTCTGCTCCTGACAAGGATGACAAAACCTCTTAAATGTTTCCCTCTAATGTGAGATTTCACATTCAGCAGAAAACTGGGAATCTTGCARGGGAGATTATCCCAGTGGCAACACCACATCCTTCACAGGAAATGCAAATATTTTTTAAAGTAATTTTTATTATTAGGCAGCAAAATATGGAGAGGGGTTTTGGCCAAGAGCATGGAAGGACAGGGCACAGGGAATGGCTSCCAGTGCCAGAGGGCAGGGATGGATGGGAGATTGGGAATTGGGAATTCCTGGCTGGGCTGGRATTGCCAGAGCAGCTGTGGCTGCCCCTGGATCCCTGGCAGTGCCCAAGGCCAGGCTGGACATTGGGGCACCCTGGGACAGTGGGAGGTGTCCCTGCCATGGCAGGGGTGGCACTGGGTGGGATTTAAGGTCTTTCCCATCCAAACCATTCCACGATTCCTTGTTAAACCTTGTCAAGTGTGCAGAACTCACCACAGCAGGAGCAGCTTGGCTTTCCTGTGGCAAGAACAAGTCACATCCATGTTTTCAGTGGGAATTAGGTCAAGCAGCCACTTGGAAACAAATTCCTCATTTTTCGGTGTCTCCGTCAGCTGCTGGGTGACCTCCTGTCCTCACATCCCACCTGGATCTTGTCAAACCCCATAAATCCCTGGAAAAGGCTCTGGTTTTGGCAGCTCCTCTCCGCTGAACAAGCTGCTTCTGAAAGCTCCCACTGAGCCCTATTTATATCCCAAACCTGCTCTTGGGCTCCATGGATAACGCAGGGATTCCAAGGAATTCCAAGGTGAGCAWTTAGGGTTGTCATCATTTGATATCTCACAAAGCTCTTCTCCTCCAGTTCCATTTTGGTCGGGCCTAAAAAGGAAAAGGATCTTTATCATTCATAAAAAGGTGGAAAAATCCAGGCTTTTTCTTCCTGGAATGTCCATAACCAATTAGGACACAACCGATGTCAATTAGTGCTTGTCCAGTGATTAGAATCTGTCTCCTCACCTCCTGTTTTCCRCAAAATGCACCAGGATGTGCCAAAAGGCTGCTGCAGAGTCAGTTTGCTCCCAGCACTCCAGGAGATGGGAATTGTGCCAGGAGAACCTGTCAGCTTTGGAAACCCAACCTGCAGAACCTGGGAAGACCCAGAGCCAAGACCCTGCATTGGCTGAGGAACTC
Organism: Sporophila hypoxantha; assembly: GCA_002167245.1. Taxonomy (NCBI): domain Eukaryota; kingdom Metazoa; phylum Chordata; class Aves; order Passeriformes; family Thraupidae; genus Sporophila; species Sporophila hypoxantha. The sequence goes on from NDFG01000032.1 coordinate 1,435,416, forward strand.
TTAACAGCAAAATATGGGATCCAAATTGTCCTCATCCCCCCAAAATGATCATTTGGAGAGCAGGATGAGCATGGTGGAGCTGGAAAAGGGAGAGGATAACTCCACATATGCTTTGGCTTGGAATGTTTTCATCTGAGCTCATTATTTCACCAAAAAATTGATGTTAAGTGTGAGGAGCTGACTCTGCTGAAGGGTTTCAGTCTTCAGAACTCCAAGGCTCCAACTGTGAATWACAAAACTCAAAGCCAATAATTTTTTGACCATAAATTTTTAACAAGAATCATCATTTAGGTTCTTATACCTCAAATGCCAAGATTTTTTTTTGGATTTTTTCCCAGTGGTTTCAAATGAACCAGACATTCCCAGTCAGGATCTGCCTGGGTTGATTCTGTTTTTGCCCCAAAACAATGCCCTGCAGAGCTCAGTTTTATGGAGGAATATAAGGAATTTACCAAGGAAAACCATTCAGAATTCCAAAGTTTTCTGTGATTATTTATTTCCCCAGGGCTGTGACAAGACCTACTGGGATTGTGCTTCCATAGGAAAGAATCCAATACTGGCCAAATTCACTCTAATACAGAAAAAAAAGAGTACAAAAATTCCAACAATTACCTTCTACTTGTTTTTTTCTATGAAAATCTACACCTTGCAACCTGTTCTGTGATATTTATTTATCCAAACACCTTGTAGATGTTTCAGGCCACAGCAGGAGTCCTTTACTATAAAATGCAGACAGGAAAAAGAGGAAAAACCATAAATTTGTGGCGCAGATGGAATTTTATCTAGTTCCTGTGAAGCCCTGWTGCAACACAAAGGCACCTGCCTTCCGTATTTTATTGTATTTTCCAAAAATAGGAGTAAAACCAAGGGATGATACCTCCTGAGCTTGGCAGAGGAGGCTTGGATTTGTCACTTGGTTTATGGCTGATTTGGGAGCTGATTGGGAAAGGGAGGGAAGGCTGGGATTGGTTATTCCCTCTCCTTGAACCCTCCCCAAAGTGGGACAGAGCAGATGGGACTGAGGCGCAAATCAGACAAAAAACTCCTTAAACTCCAGACATCAGGAACACACAGAATATCCTAATTTTTTGCACACTGGAGCAAATTTACTCCTGCTCCAATCACTCTGGAGTCACACATTCCTTCYCTTTTGCCCTTCCAGCTTTGCCATCCCTTCCTCCAGGACTGAGATCTCCCAAATCCCACCTGGGCACTCTCCTACAGAAGTGGCAGCGAACCCCATGTTTGATAAATTAAACACCATCCACTCCCTTTTTTGAATAACAATTTGATTATTCCTCAGTGCATTCCRGRGAGAATGCCTCTAATCCTGTTTTRCCCTCTTTGGGTTTGGAATTAGTTYCCTGAGCTTTTAGGATAATGAAAAGGCATCGCTGTCAYCTGGCACCATTCCCTTCCCACCACCTTGGAGCCCCCCCCAGCCTTGTGAAGCTGCTGAAAATCCTGGGAATCTGCACAGAGGAAGGTGCTGCTTGCAAGGATAAAGAGGGAATTCTTTCCACAACCATCAAGATGGGATTTCCTTGAGTTTTGTGACCCTTTGTGGCTCACATTTAAAGTCAATTCAAAAGGAACACAAAACCAAAAGAATCGCTGGAGTTTGGATGGTTCTTTGCTCTTCTGTTGGATTTGGAATACAGAGTTCTTTGCTCCTCTGTGTCTCTTTTGCCTGAGGAGGAAGAAAAAGAAGTGTGTGAATGTGTCRAAAATAATGGAATTATTTAAAAACCCTCTAAGATCACAGAGTCCAACTGTTAACCCAGCACTGCCAGGGCCACCACTGCCCCATGTCCCCAAGTGCCACATTTCAAATCCACAGGGATTTGAAATCCCYCSAKGGATGGGCACTGCAACCCTCCCTGGGCAGTGCCAAGGCCTGAGCCCCCTTTCCATGGGGAAATTCCTGCTGGGCCCACCCTGAGCTGCCCTGGCCCAGCCTGAGGCCGTTCCCTCTGCTCCTGTCCCTGTTCCCTGGAGCAGAGCCCGACCCCCCCGGGCTGTTGCGCCTCCTGGCAGGACTGATGCAGAGCCACAAGGCCCCCTGGCCTCCTTTGCTCCAGGTGAGCCCCTTCCCAGCCTCCTCAGGATTCTGCAGCCCTTCCCAGCTCCTCAGGGATTCTGCAGCCCAGCTTCCCAGTCTCCTTCAGGGATTTGCAGCCCCTTTCCCAGCTCTCTCAGGGATTCTGCAGCCCCTTCCCAGCTCCTCAGGATTCGCTAGCCTCTTCTAGTCTCCTCAGGGATTCTCCAGCCCCTTCCCAGCTCCTCAGGGATTCTCCCATGCCCCTACTTCTCCCTAGCTACCTCAGGGATTCTGCAGCCCCTTCCCAGCTCCCTCAGGATTCTGCCGGTCCCCTTCCTCAGTTTCCATGCCCCTTCCCACTCCTCAGGGCTTCTCGCAGCTCCCTTCCAGCTCCTCAGTGATTCTGCACCCCTTCCAGCTTCGGTTCTGCAGCCCTCCTCCCAGCTCCCTCAGGGATTCTGCAGGCTGCCCTTCCCAGCTCCCTCTCAGGATTTCTTCTCCAGCCCCTTCCCAGTCCTCTCGGGATTCTGCAGCCCCTCTCTCTTACCTGCACTCCTCAGGGATTCTGCAGCCCATTCTTCCCAAGCGTCCTCAGGGATTTCTCCTGCCCACCTTCCCAGCTCCTCAGGGATTCTCCAGCCCCTTCCCAGCTCCATGTCCTTCCCTGGACATGCTCCAGCCCCTCCATGCCCTTCTTTTCATGAGATGTCCACAACTGGACCCAGACCAAAAAGTTGATCCACAATCCCAAGAGATTTGGGACTCTTGGGGTGCAATAAATCTCTCCCAGCCCTAAATCATTAAAATGAGCAGGTCCTCAGGAGTGCCTTGGTTGGAACCTCCCATTCTTACCCTGGAAGTCCCTTCCTRSCATGGGCACYTTGGATTGRAGAGGAATTGGTGTCCCATGTCCTGGATGGGGAKGAAGCTCTTCCCAGGGATATCACAGGTTGCATTTTTGGGCTTTTCCTTTGCCCAAATGCAGGATCAGCAGGAAGATTTGGACCTTCTCCTTATTCCAGAGCTCCAGGAGCATTTGGACAATGCTCCCAGGGGTGCCCAGGGTGGGATTGTTGGGGTGTCTGTGCAGGGCCAGGASCTGCACTGGATGATCCTCGGGGGCCCCTTCCCATTCAGGATATTCCATGCTTCCATGATTCTTCTCCTCTGCTCCCAYCACCTGGGAGTGGGGACGTCAGGAATCCCAACTTTCATTTTGATAGGTTTGAAAGAGTTTTTTCCTCAGGTTTGTTTCATCCACAACTTCATCATTCCCAGGCRAGGGAAACGTGAGTGGGAAAATGCACAAAGAGCATTTCCCACGGCAGGTTTTGATGGAATTTCCCCATATTTACAGGTCAAAATCCACGGAGAGGATTAGCCTGGAGGAGCAGGTGGGCTATTTCATTAGGAGAAGCTTTTTCCCTAATAGGAAAAATGGGAAAATCTCTTTTTTTTACATAAATCTGGGAGATTTACACAGGAGTTTGACAATTCCAATTCATTTATCTGTGTCTTAATCAATCCAAAARACTCAAATTGAGGGAAACCCTCTGGGAACCCTCTCAAAGTGAGTTTTACCTTGAACTATTTTTATTTGAAATACTTTCCCTGCTCCTCCTGATTTTTATTGCCTTTGGATGGCTGTGGCTCSGGATTTTTGGGGAAAACATCTCCTGGGAATATTTTTCCAGAAAGATCCAAGACGAGTAATTTAATCCGTTTCAAATAATGGTAAAACCCCCAAATTTTCAGGACTAATTACAGACAGGTTGTTAAATCAAGGCTTCCAAATAACATGTAATAATTCATATGGCTGCTAATACGACAAGGAATCAGCCAGATAAAGAACAAAATGGAAGGAGTGGGAATATTTAGGAAGGTTTAAYGATGAATTAAGGAATTCTCGTGCTTCTTCCTGGGGATTTTAATTGCAAGTGGAGAACATTTAGTGCCCCTGTTTCTTGCCTCATTTAACTCTACCAGGGGYTGTCTGCTCCTTTGTTTTCTGGACGTGCTCCCTGTGGTTCAACCTATCCTGTTAATGATATTCCATGAGTTTTATCACAGCTTTTTCACTTCTCCCAGGACAAGAAAATCTCCTTTGGAGAGGATTCCTAGGGAGTTGTTCAGAGCCACAGGGGCCCCCTGAGCCTCCTTTGCTCCAAGCTGAGCACCTTTCCATCTCCCTAAGGAATTCTCCAGCCCCTTCCCAGCTCTGTTCCCTTCCCTGGATGAGTTCCAACCCCTCCATGCCCATCTTGTCAYGTGGGGGCCAAAATAAGATAAAATTTTGCCCTTTCTCTGCTCAGAAAAAGCATCTAAATCCAGTTTTAAAGCAACACAGCTTAGAAAAAATCTGTCCTGGGCACAGCAGAGGAAACAAGGGCTCTTCTTTTTTTCTTTTTTGCTCTTCTCATTTCTGAAGCTTCAGCCTGACTTGATTTATTCCCTCTACATCGTGGCTCTTCCTTTAGACAAAGAGACTCCCTTYTAAAGCAGTTTTAAAAGATGTTTTCATCTCTCTTGTCTGGGCTGAATTGAAATCACAGCTGGTTTGTCCCTGACATCGCTAAACAAACAAATGCCTTCTCYTGGTGTTAAATATTAAAAGAGTATCAAGCACAGAACAGGTGATTAATGACTCGGATGCTTCCACCTGGCAAATTGAATTACTGGGAATATTGGACAGCACAAACTTCATCATAAATTGATTATTCCATCCTTACTTAGAGTGGAAGGAAAACAACCCCAGAGGGCTGGGAATGAGCCAGTCAAGCGTGGCCTCAGACCTGAAACTTCCCTCAGAGCCTTTTGTTGACTTGCTTGGAAAACTCTGAATATTTCATGTGTGCCAGACCTCGGAAAGGGGAATGGCTGGTCCTTAGGGATGYCCCAGTGCAGGCAGGTCCTGCAGGAGATGGGATGGGATCCAAAATGGATCATGGAATGATGGAATTGTTAAGGTYGGAAAAGTCGTCTAGGATCAACTCAACATCAACCAGYAACGTCAACATAAACCATGTCCCCAAGTGCCCATCCAGGGGTTTTTTGAACGCTTCCAGGTGGCTGTTCCAGGGTTTGACAGCCTTTTCCATGAAAAAATTCCCAGATACCCAACCTAAACCTTGCATGGCCCAGCCTGAGGCCGTTCCCTCTGCTCCCTCTGCTGGGGATTCTGCAGCCCCTTCCCAGCTCCCTCAGGGATTCT
>NDFG01000032.1:1440678-1455928 GCA_002167245.1 Sporophila hypoxantha
CCAGCTCCCTCAGGGATTCTGCAGCCCCTTCCCAGCTCCTCAGGGATTCTCCAGCCCCTTCCCAGCTCCTCAGGGATTCTCCAGCCCCTTCCCAGCTCCCTCAGGGATTCTGCAGCCCCTGCCCAGCTCCTCAGGGATTCTCCAGCCCCTTCCCAGCTCCATTCCCTTCCTGGGACAAGCTCCAACCCCTCAATGTCTTTGTACTCCCGAGGACTGAAGCCTGAAATCAAATTCCCTTTCATTTTGACTCTTCTACTCATTCCTGATCACCCACTAGACTTCACTATTCACAGATTAATCCCAGATATTAATTGATAACAAAACTCCATTATAAAGAGGGAAAATTATTTTTTATAACATTTTTCTGTCTTTTCCTGGTGACACAACCCCAGCACAGCAACCTCAGCTCACACTCAGCTTTATTTTGCCATTTTCCAGCAGATCTGAGACATTTTGGGATCAGTCTGAGTACCCCATGCCAGCCTCTAGGTGGGCACAAGCCCAGCCTGAGGTAAATTCAGTTTAGTCTGAGCTTTTGCCATTCCTAAGCCCTGAAATGTCACCTCCAGAGGGAATTCCAGCTTCCCCACACACGGCTGATTTTCCAWAACCTCCAGAAAACATCGGGGTTTTTTTTCATTTCAAAACAAAATGAGTCAGAAAGACATTTCAGAGTAATTTTTAATTTACTGCTCAGCGTCCTGCCCGCACGTTGGATGGACTTTTCTCCCTGGGTGACTTTTGGTCACCAGCTCCAAAAAGGCCTGGAGGGGTCAACAGAAGGGGGGAGTAGAGGTGATGCCACAGATGAGATTGAACAAATTTTTATATGTTAAAAGTTCACACAAAAACCCCAAGACTACTGAAATACTTTCCTTAAACTTGATTGCAACCTCAGTCTCATTACATGGTTAAGAAAATAAAAGAAAAAACAACTCACATCTTACCAACAACAACCAAAGACTTCTTTATTACAAAAAATTTTAAAAACTTTCTAACCAATAATATATTACTTACAAATAATTATTTTAACCAATCACAAAAAACATACATACACCTGCTTCAAACAGTACTTACTATATACTTATATACTCACTTGCTTATATTCTTTCTATTAACAATACACAATACTCCATTACTAAACTTTAAACTTTCTACTATCTTACTAAACATATTTTTCTACAGTCTTAAAATCTATCTTAACCAAACCTAAAACTCAAAGTATTATTTCATATCTTACTATGCTATAATAGCTTTTCTACTTTCAAACTTTACAACTACAACTAACTCTAAATTCTTTACTCTTTTTAAGACCTATTTTCACAACTTTCTAAAAATCTTCTTACCTTTACTATTTTTCCCACACCTGTCCACCCCTGGTGGTGGGATAGTGGCAATGGGGCACCCAGGAACATTAAATCGGGTGTAACAGGGGAGAAATGTTTGTCATTTCTTCCCAAATGTTGATCCTGAGATTTTTCTTCCCTAGTTCCTGGTACTGTCTGGGGAAGATTCCAGAACAAGAGTTTATTCAGAAAAAAGCATCTCTGGCTTTTTCCTTTTTCGAAATAGGAAAAATAGGAAGGTGGTGAATTCAAATTTACAGATTCTTTTTTTTTTTTTTTAAGCAGATGAATAATTCATAGGGATTGGTCATTAATCATGGAATTATTTCCAGGACTCTCATGGAATTAAAGAGTCATGGAATGCGTTGGTTGAAAGACCTTAAATCCCATCCATTCCACCAGGGACACCTCCCACTGTCCCAGGTGTAGCCCCAGTGTCCAGCCTGGCCTGGGCACTGCCAGGATCCAGGGGCAGCCACAGCTGCTCTGCAATTCCAGCCCACCAGCGAATTCCCCAATTCCCAATCTCCCATCCATCCCTGCCCTCTGGCACTGGGAGCCATTCCCTGGCTCCTGTCCCTCCATCCCTTGTCCCCAGTCCCTCTGCAGCTCTCCTGAGCCCCTTCAGCCCTGCCAGGGCTCTGAGTCTCCTGGAGCCTTCCCTTCCCCAGAGTGAACAACTTTCCTTTGAAACATGAAATGATCTGGCTCCACCAGGGGAGATGCAAAATACAGAAGCCAAGATTTTCCCAGTTTTCCATGCCCTCACCTGTGGACCATCCCTGCCTCACCTCCTTTGTCCCCAAGGAATCTTCTACCCACCTTCATCCCCTACCCTTCCTAATCCCCTCTTTTCCATCAGAACAATGCAAAGGAATTATTTTCTCTCTCTTTTTATTTTCCAGCCCCACAAAGCCTTTACAGTCCAAGCCTAACGAGTCAGAGCTCAAATCCCTCAGGTTTCTGTGAGAAATGGCAGCACAAATGGCTGTGCTCAGCTTAATGGCACCTCGTTAAATATCTGAATATTAAAGCCCCTCAACAGCTCTGAAGTTGGTGGGATGTGGTATGCACATGTCAGAAGCAGGTTGTTCCACGATCCCAAAAATGAGATTATAAAGTGCTGAGATTTGCCCTTGTGTTATTTTTTTCCCCAGATTTTTATAAGTGTTTGATGTGTGGAGCTTTTTTTGTGCCAAACTTTTGGAAGTTTGTGAGGAGCACCAGGAGCTCTGCTTGCTGTGATTTATCCATTATTGCACCCCTCTTTCAGCTCTGCCAGAGTGATCCCTCATCTCTCCCTAAATATGACCTTCCCTGGGTTTTCCACAGCCAAACACCGAATTGCATCAAGTCCTGGCTTCTGAGTGAGGAAATGTTTGGCTCAGAGAGGAGGAGATTTGGTTTCAAGGATATGCTTTGATTTTCCATGAGGGATTTGAGAAATCTTGGGAGGAGGAGAAAGGAAGGAAAAATTAATGAGCATTTATTAGGCAAATAAAGATGGAATTTCCCCTTTTGTTGGCAGTGCTGCACAAATCTGCGTGAGCTGCTGGGATTATTAAGGACTTGGTGATTCATTTATCCAACAAACCAAACGGGTTTGATAATCCAGGTTTATTCTGGGATGCAGCTTTTGTTGGAAATATTGACTCTGGCCTGTGAAGAAAACCGGTGGTGAAACGCAATTAGAGATTTGTCCATTTTTATGAGGCTCAGTTTAGGTTTTGATTTAGGGGTGAAATACCTCTGCAGTTCCCTGCTCTCCCTTTGCTGTGCAGGGCCACAGACACCAGGTTTTGGAGAATCTTGGAATTCTGGGAAGGTTTGGATTGGGAAAGACCTTAAATCCCCCCCAGTGCCACCCCTGCCATGGCAGGGACACCTCCCACTGTCCCAGGGTGTCCCAGTGCCCAGCCTGGCCTTGGGCACTGCCAGGGATCCAGGGGCAGCCACAGCTGCTCTGGCAATTCCAGCCCAGCCAGGAATTCCCAATTCCCAATATCCCATCCATCCCTGCCCTCTGGCACTGGGAGCCATTCCCTGGCTCCTGTCCCTCCATCCCTTGTCCCCAGTCCCTCTCCAGCTCTCCTGGAGCCCCTTCAGGCTCTGAGCTCTCCCAGGCTGAAGCAGATCCACCCCAATGCCCCATGAGGGGAAATCTTTGAGATTCCCTGGCCAGGGGGATGGGGAGCCTCAATAATTGGGATAAAATCCTTAATGGAGCAAGTGGTGGAAGAAATGGAGCTCTGGGAGCAGCTGGAGCAGGGCGAAGGGGGCAGAGGAGCCTTCAGGAGGATTGTGCTGGCTCAGCTGCTGCAGGAGCAGCGCTTGGCACATCCTGGGGAGGGAGCAGAGCTGAGCTGCTGAGCAGAACTGCAAACCCGCAGCAATCTGGGTGATTTAGAGCCCACACTGCACATTCCTGCTGCTCAAAAGTTCCTGCTTTGGTTTGGTTTCCCAAAGAGTCTGGAGGTATTTAAAGGAGAAWTTTTTTGAGGGTTTACATAGAACATCCCTTCTGGAAGGAAGGTTTAATTCTGGTTTTAAACAGCTGGGCATGACTGTTGATCCAGATCTGCTTCAGTGCAGAATTTGGGTCATCCTTTTTTTACCAGAATGGGAAAGAAATTGCCATGAACTGAACCAGGATCTTCTTGGTGGTGCCAGAAGTGGGACAAGAGAAATGAGCAGGGATTGATCCCAGGAATTCCCAGGCACAGGAGGCAGAACTCCTGCCCTGGGCAGTGCCCAGCCCTGAGCAGAGCCCAGAGAGGGGCTGGAGTCTCCTCCCTGGGATATTCCAGAGCCACATGGACACAATCCTGTGCCCTGGGCAGGGACTGGCACCAGTGACCCTCTGTGGCCCCTTCCAGCCTGATCCATCCTGGGATTCTGGATTATGCATAACCATGAATTCCAAATGTCTGGAACCATCCACACTTGCAGCCCTGAATTCTGGGATTAGCAAACCATGAATTCCAAATGTCTGGAACCATCCACACTTGCAGCCCTGAATTCTGGGATTAGCAAACACAAATTCCAAATGTCTGGAACCATCCACACTTGCAGCCCTGAATTCGGGATTAGCAAACCCTGAATTCCAAATGTCTGGAACCATCCACACTTGCAGCCCGAGTCCCCATGGTTGGGATCCCTTTAGCCTCCACAGGCTTTTCTAGGAATTAGGGAAAGGAGGATAAAAGGCAGAAATTCACCTGTGGTTTATATTTGCTCCTTTGTAACCAATTTCCAAGCATTTCCCAGACTTTGGGGAAGTGGGCTGTGCCTTTTGCCTCCATCCAGAGCTGCTCCTGGACCCAGATCCATGCTCCAATGTCAGATCTGTGCACTAAGGAAAAGATTTTGTGGCCCAGGGCTGCAGGAGGAGAGGGAACCTCCCTCCAGCCCCCTCCCCAGCCCCAGGGGGATGGATAAAGCTGGGAAATGAAGCACAGAGGGTGGAAGTGAGCCGGGATGAACAGTGAGTCCTGGGTGGAGCCAGGATCACTGGCATTCCTGGCAGGATTGTGCCTGCAGCTGCCACCACTTCCCTGGCTTTTCATGGAACCTGCTGTTCTGAGCAGGRATTCTTAGGGATTTGCAAAGAACAGGAGAAAAAGCTCTTTTTTTTTTATGGCATAAACTGACTCTCCACTGAATCATGGAATAACCTGAGCTGGTGTCCTGCATTGCCAAGCAAATTGTATTCTATTTGCCATCTCTATGGCAGTTGTCTTCTGTTCATTGGGCAGTTTTCCTTATCTCTTCCACAACCGGGGAGACACCTGCTGATAACAGCTATGGAATGTCCCTGCATGGCTGATAAGAGCTACAGCATCCCATTGGGAGATGGGAGCCCAGAGGGAGGAGCCAAGCATTCCTACCTGGATATAATCTGGAGATTCTGGAACACCAGCACGGCTTCTGCACTGGATTTCCCAGAGGAACAGCAGCTGCCTCTCCTTCCCCTGGATCTTCAGAGGCAGAGACTGCACCCTTCTCCAGGATCCCTGCTCCAGCAGAGCCACCCACCCCTGACACTGCAGGAGGGCTGAGCCACAATTCCAATGGGACTACTGCCAGCACCCTGACCCACAGGGTGTCAGGCTGGGTTCTGACTCTGGCAGTGCTGGTTTGGTTTACTGCATTGTTCATTTTATCCTTTTATTTTCTTCCCTATTTCTTCCCTGTTATTTCCTCTTCCCATATTTTTGCCTGAAAGCCCCTTAATTTAAAATTTATAGCAATTCAGAGGGGTGGGGAGGGTTCACATTCTCCATTTCAGGGGAGGCTCCTGCCTTCCTCAGCAGGCACCTGGCTTTCCAAACCAAGACAGTTGGATTTACAGGGATCATCAGACCAAATCCTGACCCTGCATGGGATACCCCAAAATCCCCCCTGCTCCTCCTCTGAGTTCTGGGATGGATTTAAGAACCCACATTTAAAATCCCATCCTTTCCCCACCTCCTCCCTGCATCCTCCACTGGATCCTGGCTGGCACTTGATGCTCTCCAAGAGATTTTCCTGACTCTGCTCCTCAGCACCTGGACCTGGAGAACATTTCCATGGACTCTGGAGCCAAACCTCCCCTCCTGCMTTTTGGGAAAGGCACAGAGCTGCCTCCTGTCAAATAGGAAATGTCCTTTATATTGCCAAAGTTCAGGAGCTTCACTGCCTTAAGGTTTTAAGAAGGAACATCCCAAAGTTAGATGGGATAAACCCTTCCAACCTCACTCCTCACTGAGCCCCACTTCCATCTGGATCTGGTTACAAATCCTACCTGACGTTCCCCAAAGGAYTGTGCAGAAACGTGTGGTTGATCAAATAAATCCTGCTGGATTTCTCGCTTGGAAGAATTATTTACAAAGGCAAGGAAATCACAGGCAGAGGGAAGAAAGCAGAGGCTGCAGCTTGTCTTTGCTGGAGGCTGCYGGCAGTTTGTTTTTCAAATAGCAAATCCTGCCTTAGGCCTGACCAGAAAAAGCAATAAAAACTTCATTTTCGAGGGAGGAAAAGAGAAATAGGACTTTTAAAGCCTTTCACAGTTGTTGGTTTTTTTTTTTTTTACTTCTTTTTCTGAATAATTTTTCCTTTAAAGAGAACAGAAAATATAAACTCTGCTGTGAGGAAAGGCTGAGAGAGCTGGGAATGTTCACCTGGAGAGGAGAAGGTTCCAGGGAGAGCTGAGGGTACCTGAAGGGGCTCCAGGAGAGCTGGAGAGGGACTGGGACATGGCATGGAGGGACAGGAGCCAGGGAATGGCTTCACATTGAAAAAGGGGAGATTTAGGTTGGATATTGAGAAGGAATTCCTGGCTGGGAGGGTGGGGAGAGGCTGGGCTGGAATTGCCAGAGGAGCTGTGGCTGATCCCTGGAATCCAGGGGCACACTGGGGCCAGGTTGGACACTGGGGCTTGGAGCCACCTGGGACAATGGGAGGTGTCCCTGCCCATGGGATGGGATGGGATTTAAGGTCCCTTCCAACCCAAACCATTCTGGGTTCCAAGGTTCCAACCCCACTGATTTGGGTTYAGGGCAAGTTATTTCTAAAGCAGCCGCAGCCAAAGCAGGAAAATGAAATTCCAAGACATTTCCAAGGAGCAGAGACCGTGGATTTGCCACCTGCCCCCCCGAGCCTGTGGGAACAAATCTGACCTGGGTGCTGGGACAGCAACGCCAGCAGGAGATGGAGCTTTGATTCCAGCCCTCCACCCAAATGGAATCCTTGGAAATGCTGGAAGTGGACACAGATTTTGCCTCGTGGGCCTCACATTTCCCAGTCAACCTCATGTAAGGAGCACCAATCTCCTGTGCTGCTGCTTTTTGGGAATGTGTTGAACAGAATTCATGTTCAGAGCTCATTTCTTCGGGATGAGGTCCATGGCACCAAATGCCAATGGTCTGTTTGGAATTCCAAAGGCTCCATCTCCCAGGACAGGGTGTTATTCCAGGTGGAACCACCCTCTGTGACAACACCTCACGGAATTCCGCCCTCCCAGACATCGTTTTGTGCTTTCCTCATACAACAAATGATTTTTATTTTGGATCTTAAACCATTTCTTGGCCTCAGGGTTTTCATCTTTTATTGACTGAAGCTCTGCTAATGGCTCTGAGGACAGCAATAAATATTTGCAGTCTGGATTGGCCCAAATTTATTGCAGAAAGTGGAAACTTCAGGTCAGCAAACAAAGCTGGATTTGTGTGGGGTTTTTTTAATGTTAATCCTCCAAATTATTAATATGGGCAGGCTGTGGYTGTGGGGGCAGAAATTCCTTCTGTTCAGTGGCATGTTTAAATATGCACAACATAATACAATTAAATTATTATTATTTAAATGTAATTAATAGTCCAGCGGAGCGTGTTCAGGTTATTCAAGTGGGTGCATTGACACCATGGATTGAAAAATCTGTTTAAATACCCAAAGTCTGAGTTAAAAAAAAAATCAGATCAAAATAATCTAAATATAGATTTTTATATCTATTTATAGTAATGAGAAGTATTATGGAAGGGGTAATGCTTTTATTCATGCTAAAAAGGAGCAGTGTGCTTAAAGGGAGAGGACAATGTCACAGAATTCTGGAAGGAGCTGGGTTGGAAGGACCTTGAATCCCAGACAGAATCCCATTGGAATCCCCTATGAACACACATTGATATCCCATGGTAAACCATTGAAAATTCCCCATCCCGTGGAATCATTGTGCAATCCCACTGCTCCCATCCTATCTGCACAATCATTGCGGTGCGAATTCCTCCATCACACCATTGGGAATCCTATATCCATCGAATCCTCATGCTCGATCCCAGTGAATCCCTCCCATTGAATCCCATTTGACAATCGGAATCCCACTCCTATTAGAAATTCCCATTTGTATCCGCACCATTTTAGAATTCCCATTTGGAATCCATCGAATCGCCATCGAATCCCATGAAATTCCCATCCCATGGAATTCCCATTGAATCCCATTGAATCCCATCCTATTGAATCCCATTGAATCCCACCCAGTGCCACCCCCGCATGCAGGCGACACCTCCCACCATCCCAGGCTGCTCCAAGCCCCAATTCCAGCCTGGCTGTGGAACTCCAGGGATCCAGGGGCAGCCACAGCTGCTCTGGCAATTCCATCCCAGCCTTCTCCCCACCCTCTCAGCCATGGAATTCCTTCCCAACATCCCATCAAATCTTTTTTCCAGCCTAAAGCCATTCCCTGGCTCCTGTCTCCTCCATCCTTGTACCCCAGTCCCTCTCCAGCTCTCCTGGAGCCCCTTCAGGCCCTGCCAGGGGCTCTGAGCTCTCCCTGGAGCTTCTCCTCTCCCAACCTTTCCATCTACAAAAGCCAAACTGAGAAATTCCCCAAATCCAATTTTTTTGGGTGTGTCTGGGCGTGTCCCTGCAGGCCCAGTTCAAGGTTCTTGAACATTCCAGGATCTGCACACAACACAGAAAATTCCAGAGTCCAAAGCAAGTCAGGTCTCCCCACAGGTTGATGTGGACATGGATTTATTGGATCCATGAGCAGAAGACCAACAAGGAAAAGGAATGAAGTAAGGAAAGGAAGGGAGGGAAGGAATGTCTTGAAGAATATTGATGGATTGAGCACTCCACAGGTGGAATTATTGGAATTTTTCCATAGTTTTTTGCTTTTTCCACATCTCTTCATGCCTTTCAGGCTGTCCCACCTAAAAATTTTCCCTTCATGGACAACACGGCTGCTGGAAAATGTCACCTGTTCCTGACATCTGGCAGGAGTGAGGGATGTGGAATTCCCAATTTTCTGGAATAAACATTCATCTCTGGGAGCAGCAGAGCTCAGAGTTTTGTCCTAGATATTTCTGAATATTAAACCTCAGGGCTATTTAAGCAAATACCAAGGAAATAATTGCTGCAATTCCCTGGCAGCTCCCAGCAAGTAATTCCCGGGAAGTTCTGCAGTAAAAACAAATATTTCATGTACAGAAAACGTGACAAAACCCACAATATTTGTGATGCCAATTCTTTTTCTTTTATTTTCTTTTCTCTGATTTTTATTTATATGTAGTGAATAAATATTTAAATAAGGTTCCCAATCTGAGTGAATAAATGGATTTAAATAAAATTCCTGTGTGTAATATATCCATGATGCAGCTTTTTTACTTCTTTATTTGAACCTGCTGGACAGGCGGGGTTGATTTTTCCTCCAGGAATAGGAAGAAAATTCTGCTCAACCCTTTCAAACCTTAATCATCAAATAGTCTGGGATGTTTCCAGCTGGGATGGGAAAATTCTGCTGCTCCTGAGGCTAAAATCCAGCCACAGGATGAGCGGCTGAGCTCTGTGCAACCAGGGAAATGGGATGTGATCCACAGGGCAATGTGGTGATAAATCCATAATTATAGGATTTTTAAGGAATCTGACAGGCAGCCTTGTCCCAAGAAATCCTCCTGTCCCAAAAACGGGGGTCAGGCTCTGGAATCTCCACTTGTTTATCTGGATACTTTGAAATAAACTCTGCTCCAGCCAGGATTTCAAGTGGAATTCCCTGGAAATGTCCAAAGCCAGGTTGGATGGGGCTTGGAAAAACCTSGGATAGTGGAAGGTGTCCCTGCCCATGGAAGGGGGTGGGACTGGATGGGATTCAACATCCCTTGAACCCAAATCCTTCCATGATTCCATGATTCACCAACTCATCCTCGTGCCTGTCCAGTGGGAATTCCGTTATCCAGGTAAAACCAGCTGTATCCACCTGTCCACCCCACAAAGGTCACCAGCAGCTTCTTAAAGGGTTTTAATTTTTTGGATAAGGAATTCCAGCAGCTTGGACAATTCCCTGCTGCCCAGCTGAGGAATAAAATGTTTGACCAGGTGGAAAAGATGGAAAATTTCCAGAATTCCCTGCCAGGAGGGCACAGCCGGGGGGGTCGGGCTCTGCTCCAGGGAACAGGGACAGGAGCAGAGGGAACGGCCTCAGGCTGGGCCAGGGGGGGGTTAGATTGGATATTTAGGAAAATTTTGTCATGGAAAAGCGATATCATTGTAGTCCCACCTCCCAAACTTGAACAAATCCATAAAATGGGATTCCAAAAGGCACTTCCCAAACTCCTGGATGCCCAGAGCTGGGAGGAAGCTCCTCATGGAATGAGAAGTGAGGGAGACGTGCAGGGGAAACTGGAGATTTAAACCTTTTTCCTTTCTGAAGGGCCACAACATTCTTGGCTGCTCCCAAGGCTGAACCAGGGCTGCAAAAGTTGGATCAAATATTCCCTTTATTTTTGGTTACTAAGCTGCCAAATCCCTGGCTGGCAACAGRTTCCCAAAGCACAGAGAGGCTTTCAAACATGGAATTCTGGAAGTGCCATTGCTCCCACAGCAGCTGGAATAAGGAAAAGGAATGGGGTCGTGTTGGGGTTTATGGAATGCATTTGTTTCCTTTCTTTAGAGATTTTATTTTTTTTAAATTATTTTTATTTTAATGCACCAGGATGCAGGATGCAGGAAGCCACTTCTGTCCTATTTGTTAGGAAAAGCCAAGTTCCAGGTTGCCCTGGCTGGGAGGGGTGGAGGAGCATGGGAGATGTGTCCCACAAATCCCTGCAAACTGAAAAAACYGGGAAGCTTTGGTTGCTCTTTCCACCCTCTTTTTCCCAGGATACAATGAACAATTTAACTGAGCTTTTCCAGGAGGGATTATGGATATTCCCTGTGTTTGAACTRTGGATATTCCCTGTGTTTGACTTGTCCCACAAATCCCTCCAAACTGAGAAAACCGGGAAGCTTTGGTTGCCCTTTGTTGCCTTTTCCCCTCTCTGATTCTCTAATACAAAAATTTAGCTAAGTTTTTTCCAGGAGGGATTATGGATATTCCCTGTGTTTGAACTTGTCCCACAAATCCCTCCAAACTGAGAAAAATGGGAAGATTTTGTTGCCCTTATTTCCACACTTTCCCCCCAGGGACCATAATTTAGCTGAGGCTTTTCCAGTAGGGATTATGGATATTCCCTGTGTTTTGACACCAATGAGCCGAAATGAGGAGTCACCAATTCCTGCTTTTCACATTTCATTGTTTTTTTTTTTCTCCTAAAATTTTAATTTTATTATTATGATTCCACCTCCCAAAACTGAACAAATCCATAGGATATTCCAATAGGCATCCCAAATTCCTGGAGCTGGGAAGAAGCTCCTCATGCAATGGGACAATGAGAGGGGGTTTCTGTCACAGCCATCCAGGAAAAAAAACAACCCAAACCCACTGGAAATTAATTCCATGGATGCAGAGCTGGCCACTGCTTCCATGGCAGCTTTCCAGCATACACCAATCTCCCTCAGCCCCTGGAAATAATATGTGCATTATAATCTCCTTCTAGGAATAAAAATATCCGGCATTATAATCTGCTCATCCTCCTTTTCATCCCGGGAGTTTGGGAGAGGGCGAAATGAAGTGAAGACGTTTTTGCATGCAAAAACAAAATGACTCACCCAGTAAACCGGGTTAATCCGGAGAAACATATGGGCTATTATCTGGGATGTGCCACGTGAATTAAGGGGACCTTTAGAGAAAGAGGACTTGGAAAGGTCAGGATGAGGGATTGGGGTCAGATGCTGCCAGGGGGCGGAGAGGAACAGTTCTGAGCAGAGGTAGAATGAAAGAGAGGAGGTTATGTAACAATGAAATAAATGGAAAGAATTAAAAATAAATGAAAAAACAGAAAGCAGGTGAAGGAAAAAAGTCGAATTTGGGAAAATCGTCCTAGTCAGAGGGGAATTTGCACCACCTTATCGTCGACAATCATCCCAAGGACAGAATAATGGAATTATTCTCAGCTGGAAAAGCTTCCAAGAATCACCAAGTCCCAGCTGTGGACCAGTCCCCACCCTGCAAGCAGGAGTCTCAGTACCTCCCTAGTGGCGTGCCAGGGCACACATCTAATTGGACAGAGCTGCAGCCCTTCTCCCAAGTATAAGGAATGTTACTTATATGCGTATTGAATTCCCTACGACAATGGTCCATATCTCACTACCGCTTTTGCCGATGCAATTGGAAGTCCTGCAATTAGAGCCACCATTGAAAATCAGCGACTACGAAGTCACAGATGGGAGCCGTAGCCAGCGATCTTATTGAATTTTATTAATTACGCGTGACTAGATTGAGTGTTAGAGAAGAGTAATACCGCCAGAGGTTATGAAGTTGTGGACTCAGCTATGATCGTGACATAGCCAATAAAATACTTGAGTTTATTCCTGACAATGCGAGATAAATACAAAAGTGGGACAAAAAGGTATTTATGACACAAAGAGGAATTTAATTGAGAAGAGCTGCTGATGCCAGCATCAACCTCCTGTTGATGAGATAATAAAAAAATAAGCAATCTGTATATACAAAGTGCACATAGATCTGGCTGTCTTCATGAAGTTACAGGTTTCCCCCACTACACTGTACTCCAAGGATCTAAATATTCATTGTACAGGAGACAAGAAATATGACAAAGGAAGCAACAAGAAACACCTTGAAAAATCTTTATCCTATCTTTCCTTTCCGAGGAAGAGATTTCCTTTTAAAGACAGGAAAAATGCTATTGAAATAAAAATGAACCCAGTAAAGAGGTGGGAATGTTGCTCTGATCTACACACTATGTTCTTAAGGACTCAGACAAAATGAGTCATTGTGAAGCTACTTAATTATTGATATACACTTATATTATAATCATAGATAGATACAGTTAATTAATGCTCAAGCCTGTATTTTCACCACCAAAAGAGAGAGAGATTCTACACATACTCAGTTTGATAGGGAACTAAGGAAACGTATGAACATAAACATGACAAATGTTTATGTGGAAAATATGAGTTGATGTTACTGATATAAGGTAATAAAAAAATTGAATCAAAGCATTATACTGCACAACTTGGTCGCTTCTTTGTAGAACATCTGGTTGCCACTGTAGATTGTGAAAACAAACGCAACAGATATTCGATTGTTGACGCAGATTATATTTGGGTCAATAGTGCCCATCCCAGTTGCTGTAGTAGGTGTTTCTAGACCTCAGACAGTTTGAAAAAGCCATAAGAACTGCTCTGAAAAACTGGTCATTGGATCACACAATCAGATAAAATAAAAACCGTGTACCTCTTGGAGCTTTTATTTGCCTATAAGCACTTTGAGTCATGACACAGGTGCGACGAGAAATCTAAAATCAAAGACTTTGGAATACAGCAACTTAAACAATGTTCTTAACCGTTTAGTAGTATTTTGTCCTTAATTTTCTCACCAGAAATAATTACTTAAGTTACCCGAATTCTTGATTTCCTCATTCTGATCTAAGGTTACTTTCTATTATTTAGCCTCAGAGATGTCTTATCGCCCATGAGAGAAAAACCTTCCCTTTGACTACATTATTATCAGTGTTGAACACTCTCATTTACGATGAGTTGCCTACAGAGCCTCAAAAATTCGGTTTTTTGCTTCAAGGCATTTCAAAAAATTTTTCGACCCTAAGACAAAGAGGGTATCTCTACTAAATAATTCTATAGGCCACATGTGTGCTTTTTAGATCTGTAATGACAAATACTTTCACAAAGCGAGAGTTTTACCACATGATCGTTCTATGAGAGAGTAAGAGTGGAGTGTAACAATAAATGCACATCCCCATTCATCTAGCTGGGACGCCTGACCTACACACCATGAGAAAAAAAAAAAGCAAAATCTAATTATAAAAATTAATTAAATAGTTTAATACATTCTCTTTCAGCACCACAGCTTCTCCTCTCCTCAACTAATTCCTGCTCACAATGTCTGAATTTCTAATAACTCGGATATGTTTTTTACTTTAATCTCGTATCAGTCTAAAATAGCTTCAAAAGTCTTGGATGGCCACTTCTCACAGTATTTGTAAGAGTCAGATTCAACTTAATTTCGCTTTTGAAAATTCCCAGGGCCCAAGGACAACGCACCCAACTGTTCGGACTGTACAGACAAATACACTCTTATCAATGGTTGAGCACTAAGAATTTTTCGATATACAACTATAAATCTAAATGATGACGCCAGCGCAAATAATGTCTTGCAGGTTTTCTATGCATTAATTCCTTTTGATGACATTTGGAAGACTGGGATATAGCGCAGAACGCACATGGCAGTCACTCCATGATTTTACTACTCGGGAATGAGCTGATGCTTTCCACCCACCACTTCTCCGGTCTACGCAGATTCGGGGTTCTGTGACTTAGCAGTCACACCACACCCTTATTTATGGTGCTACACTCACACACAAAAAAAATCCTTGGAGAAGAAAAAGGGGTAGACAGACAGCCGACGCATGGACAATAACTGCATGGAGCAATATTATGTCAATACATATTATTACTCTAGTAATATTATGTGAGTGAGAGACCCATTAAATCGCTTCACTTTCACATACTACAGGCATAATTGCATGCACACACGAGGAACCACTACAGGGCGTCGTGGGGATACATAGAGCATTTCCATGTTTAAACCTGGAATTTGTGTAAATTTTGTTCCTCAAGTTTTCACATGGATCCAAACGGAAAACTACAGCTTCTTATAGGAGGTCTACTCTACTCGATTCACCCAGATATGAATTGATGTCCACCAAGAGAAAAAAAAAGCCCTGGCACATGACTGATTTGTGCGGTGTCCTACATGACCCCTTTCTGTCTTATACTGTTCCTCCATACCCCATATTATTATAAATATCCTCCGTGTTTATGCTGAATATCGAGTTCTGTTAACGCTATCATCGACATCACACACTGCCACAAAAAACCTCCTAGTTTACGATATCTACTTTTTTATTTATAGACATATATTTTATAACTATGTTTAATTTTATGTATACTTTGTACCTATTTTCTTTTCTTTGTGTTTTTTGTATTTTTTATTTTATTTTTATTACTTACATTCTATTCTC
>NDFG01000032.1:1455953-1476059 GCA_002167245.1 Sporophila hypoxantha
CGGAAGAGAGATTTTCCCAACTCCGGAGCCCAGAGCTGGGAGGAAGCTCCTCATGAATGAGAAGTTGAAAAGGGAGCGGTGCAGGGAAATCTGGAAGATATTAACCTTTTTCCTTTCTGAAGGGCCACAACATTCTGGCTGCTCCCAAGGTGAACCACGGGCTGCAAAAAGTTGGATCAAATATTCCCTTTAATTTTTGGTTACTAGAAGCTGGCCAAATCCTGGCTGGCAACAGGTTCCCAAAGCACAGAGCGGCTTTCAACATGGGAATTCTGGAAGTGCCATTGCTCTCCACAGCATCTGGAATAAGGAAGAGTGAACGGGGGTTGTGTTGGGGTTTATGGAATGCATTTGTTTCCTTCTTTAGAGATTTTATTTTTTTTAAATTATTTTTATTTTAATGCACCAGGATTCAGGATGCAGGAAGCCACTTCTGTCCTATTTGTTAGGAAAAGCCAAGTTCCAGTTGCCCTGGCTGGGAGGGGTGGAGGAGCATGGGAGATGTGTCCCAACAAATCCCTGCAAACTGAAAAACCGGGAAGCTTTGGTTTGCTCTTTCCTCCCTCTTTTTCCCAGGATACAATTAACAATTTAAGTGAGCTTTTCCAGGAGGGATTATGGATATCCCTGTGTTTGAACTGTGGATATTTCCCTGTGTTTGACTTGTCCACAAATCCCTCCAAACTGAGAAAACCGGGAAGCTTTGGTTGCCCTTTTCCCCCCTCCTATTCTCATAACAAAAATTTAGCTAAGTTTTTTCCAGGGAGGGATTATGGTATTCCCCTGTGTTTGACTTGTCCCACAAATCCCTCCAAACTGAGAAAAATGGGAAGATTTTGTTGCCCTTATTTCCACACTTTCCCAGGACAATAATTTAGCTGAGGCTTTTCCAGTAGGGATTATGGATATTCCCTGTGTTTGACCAATGAGCTCGAAATGAGGGAAGTCACCATTCCTGCTTTCACATTTCCTTGTTTTTTTTTCTCCTAAAATTTTATTTTTATTATTATGATTCCACCTCCCAAAACTGAACAAATCCATAGGATATTCCAATAGGGCACTCCCAATTCCTGGAGCTGGGAAGAAGCTCCTCATGCAATGGGAAATGAGAGAAAGGTTTCTGTCACAGCATCCAGGAAAAAAAACAACCCAAACCCACTGGAAATTAATTCCATGGATGCAGAGCTGGCCACTGCTTCCATGGCAGCTTTCCCAGCATCACCAATCTCCCTCAGCCGCTGGAAATAATGTGCATTATAATCTCCTTCTAGGAATAAAAATATCCGGCATTATAATCTGCTCATCCTCCTTTTCATCCCGGGATTTGGGGAGGGCGAAATGAAGTGAAGACCGTTTTGTGCAAATGAAAACAAAATGACTCACCCAGTATAACCCGGGATTAATCCGGAAAAATTGGCTATTCTGGGAATGTGCCACTGAAATTAAGGGGACCTTTAGAGAAGAAGGACTTGGAAAGGTCAGGATGAG
Organism: Sporophila hypoxantha; assembly: GCA_002167245.1. NCBI lineage: Eukaryota > Metazoa > Chordata > Aves > Passeriformes > Thraupidae > Sporophila > Sporophila hypoxantha. The sequence continues at coordinate 1,457,442 of NDFG01000032.1, forward strand.
GGATTGGGGTCCAGGCTGCCAGAGGGCGGAAGGAAACAGTTCTGAGCAGAGGTAGAATGAACAGAGGAGAGGTTGATTAAAAAATGAAATAAAATAGGAAAGCAATTAAAAATAAATAAAAACAGAAAGCAGGTGAAGGAAAAAAGTCGAATTTGGGAAAATCGTCCTCAGCAGAGGAATTTGCACCACCTTCAGACATCCCAGACAGAATAATGGAATTATTTCAGCTGGAAAAGCTTTCCAAGRTCACCAAGTCCCAGCTGTGACCAGTCCCCACCCTGCCACCAGCCCAGAGCTCTCAGTTCCACCTCCAGGCRTTSCCWGGGCAYCTCCAAGAAAGAGCTGGAGCCACTTCTCCCAGTATTTAAGAGTTCCTTATTGCTATTTGAAATTCCCCTAAAAAGCAAGTAAGAAATCATTCCCTGATCCTTTTGGATGAATTTGGAGGAACCTGGGATAGCAGAACCCATGGCAGGGCATGGAATGAGCTGATCCTTTCCAACCCAAACCATCCTGGAATTCGGGGGTTCTGTGACCTTCCATTATTTTCTGGTGCTCCAAAAATCTTGGAGAAGAAAAGGGACAAAAAGCCAGGCATGGCACATCTGCATGGGCAATTATGTCCCTTAATTTACTGCTGTAATTATGATGAGAGCACATTAAAATCATGCAATTGCATGCTTAAAGAGCAACTAGGGCGTGTGGGGATACAATCAGAGCAGTTCCATGTTTGAACCTGGAATTTGTGAAAATATTTTCCTCCATTTTCACAGGATTTACTCATTTTACCGTCACAAGAGTCTGTGGTGTCCTACATGACCCCACTGTCTTTATACTTGTATTCATATTATTTATATTATTTTTATTTTTATTTTTATACATTTACATATCTACTTTATTTATATTTATACTATATTTATAACTATAATTTATATTTATGTTTATACTTTTACTATTTTCTTTTTCTTTGTGTTTTTATTTTTATTTTATTTTTATTCTTATTCTTATTCTCATTCTCATTTTTATTTCTACTTTGATTTTTATTTTTATTTCCCAAGGAGATGAAAGGCTACATTTTCCCCATGCAAAACCCATGGAAGGAAGGCAAATCATTCTGGATTTCCTGGAAACAATGTGGTAARAGTGAATTTTGGTGGATTTGCTCCTCCAGCTGTGGGCAGTGCTGGGCAATCTCTGGTTGCTGCTGTTGTTTTAAAGGTGATTTACCAGCCTGAAAAATGATCTGTTGAGCCTGATCCTGGTGTTTATTTATTCCAGAGGATTATCAAATCCACATTATCCATTGTTCATCTGTAATTAGGCTGGAGCAGGGTTTGCTTCATTCACGTTCTCGTCCCATCCATTTTTCAAAGTGTCACCTTAACCTGCTGTAATTACTGAGCGCTTCACACTTCCAGTTGGTTTTGAAACCCATTAAAAATCCAATTAATGCCAAACTTGGGAATTCCTGCCTTGCTGGAGCCCTTGGCTAGGGAGTGAAGTGGTTTGGCTTTGGCTCTGTGCTCTGCAAGGGTCACTCATTTATTGAAAGCTCGTCAGCCCCTCTGCTGCTAATTGGGTGCTTGGACTTCATGAGCTTCCCAAGAAAAATAATGCCCTTGCCCATGAGTCAAGCAAAAGAAAATGTCTAAGAAACTCTAACCAATACATCATGTCTAAACATAATTTCCTTAAATCACTCAAGGACATTCTCAACATATTTAGCCAGTTTACCAGCTGAAAAATGGCCAATTCCAGAAAATATCCCTTCAAAACTGTCACAATTCATTTTGAATCCAGTAGGTGGTTAGAGTGTTTAGACCAAATTTCTTCCTAAGGCTCCTTATGAACGTCAGGAATTAGAAATTCTTAGCTCAGTAAAAAKGAAATTTTATGTAGTATTTAGTCTTCCTTCCTAAGTCAAAACAAAATAAAGATAAAATAAMAAATGTAACCCCAAATCACATTATGTATAGGAATGCAACATCTTAGTACAATTTCACAGCAGTGATAGCCACACCATCCAACCAAAGTTCCATTACAATTACCACAAAGAATCTTTTTCATTTGTGAAGACAAAATTTAGCCCACCATCCCATCCAATGGCAAAAGAAGTCCATGCAGCATTAGGAAACTTTCTTTACTAACACCCAACATAACAATAATAAGAGAGCAAAGACACAGAAAGAAAAGATCTGTTGGTCGGTATAATTGGGTTGAATTTCCAGTTGAGCCAGGTTGGATAAATTTCAGTGTTTTTCCTGTTTGTCTGCTCCTGGCTCTGGTCACAATCCCAAGAGACATTCTCAGTGTCCCAGTGCTCCAATCTGGATCTTGCTGCTCACAGAACACTGTGACCACAATAAAATCCATCTTCCCACTTCAAATTCCACCATCTCCTTATCCAGAGTTCCCTGATTTTTTCTCACACATCCCCAAATATCTTTCTCACAGCACGTGCAGAGTTCACTGCCCCACCTTGATTATGCCGCTTTGGTGCCATAACTTGCTTCTGTTACAATTATTTTCCCATGGTTTTGGTGTCCCATGTTCTGATTCCTCTCACAAATTATTTCCCATGATTTTGTTGTCCATGATCTGATTCCTCTCCACAATTATTTCCCATGGTTTTTGTTGCCATGATCTGATTCCTCTCCACAGTTTATTTCCACCATTTTGTTGTCCATGAATTCTGGTTCCTCTCCACAATTATTTCCATGATTTTGTTGTCCATGATCTGGTTCCCTCTCCACAATTTATTTCCATGATTTTTCTTGTCCCATGATCTGCGTTTTCCCCTCCACTAAATTATTTTCACGGTTTGTTGTCCATATCTGATTCCTCTCCACAGTTATTTCCCACCATTTTGTTTTGTCCATGATCTTGGTTCCTCTCCACAATTATTTTCCACGGTTTTGTTGTCCATGATCTGATCCTCTCCACAATTTATTTCCCATGGTTTTGCTGCCCTTATTTGGTTCCTCTCCACAATTATTTCCCATGGTTTTTGTGACGCCCCCTTATTTGGTTCCTCTCCACAATTATTTTCCCACCGTTTTGTTGTCCATGATCTGATTCCTCTCCAAATTATTTTCCATGGTTTTGTTGTCCATGATCTGATTCCTCTCCACAATTATTTTCCATGGTTTTGTTGTCCATGATCTGGTTCCTCTCCACAATTATTTCTCTACATCTCTGGCCTTATCCAGGAGAGCAAAACTCATCTTTCACCTTTCACTCTGTTCTTGGCAGCACCTCAAAACTCAGAAATCCTGATGTTCCCACCTCTGCAGTGAGTTTTTTCTTCTTTCTTGGCCAAAATTCTGGCTCATAGCCAACTTATTTCCATGGGATCACGGTCAGCAGGGAATCAAAATAAAAAGATGGCCCCTCCTAAAATTTGGAACAGCCCCAAGTCCTCCTCACCAGCTGAAGGAGAATCACAGAACCATGGAATGGTTTGGCGTTGGAAGGGACCTCAAAGCTCATCCAGTGCCACCCCTGCCATGGGCAGGGACACTTTCTACTGGCCCAGGCTGCTCCAAGTCCTGCTCCAGCCTGCCTTGACATTCCAGGTCTTTTCCAGCCTTGATGATCCTAAGATTCCATGATTCCAGCATCACTTTCCATGTGCAGAAGTGGTTGTGGGTAACCAGACCTCGACACTGTTGCACAATCCTGGGAATAGGATGGAGTGAGATTGGGTTGATGAGGCACTCTATCACAGCAGGACAGGGGGAAGAGAAAAAAAAGGAGGAAAAAACCTCATTTTGGGTTTTTGGAGTTGGCCTGTGCAGAGGGCAGGAGTTGGACTTGATGATCCTTGTGAATCCCTTCCAACTCAGGATATTCCATATTTTAGGGAGAGGGTGATTTCCTAGGACACATCACTGATTCCAGGCACTGCTGGCTCTGGAAGGAACTCAGTGCTGACAGAGCAATGCCTGAAAATCTTTTAATTTCTCATTTTTCCCATGATTAAAACTGATTCTCACAGAGGGCAAACACAAAATGTTGGGGAAAAAAGTCTATTTCAGCTGATTTCCAGATGAAGAGTTGCTCAGCTACCGTGGTGTCGTGTCCCAAAGGTCCCAGAGAATTAAACACATTGCATTCCAAAATGTTTCTCCTGGAAAAGGCATCGAAGTTGGCACTGTCAGCACTGTGGTATCCTTTAGTGTGGGGCTCAGATCCTTTCTAGGTGTCCTGGAAAGTAAAAACGAGGATTTAAAATAAAAATTTGATTTGAGCCCTCTGTCAGCAAAAATTGGTGTGGGAGGATTTGGAAGGACTGGGAAGAGATGCCTGAGCTGATCCAGGAATTTTAACTGGTGTCAAGTGATCAGTCCAAGGAGTGGGATCTGGGACGAGATGGATGGAAAAGGGTCAAAATCCAGGGATACAGGCAGAACTTTAGTTTATTCCATGAATTTTTTCCAGGTGTCTCCCAGATGATGAGGAGAACATGGTTGGAGCCCTCTGCTCTGTGAGCCGGAGCTCGGGCTGGGAGAGCTGGCAATGTTCCCCTGGAGAGGAAGAAGCTCCAGGGAAGCTTCAGAGCCGCCTGGCAGGGCCTGAAGGGGCTCCAGGAGAGCTGGAGAGGGACTGGGGACAAGGCATGGAGGGACAAAGGAAGCCAGGGAATGGCTGCAGTGCCAGAAGAGAGGGCAGGGATGATGGGAGATTGGGAATTGGGAATTCCTGGCTGGGGCTGAAATTGCCAGAAGCAGGGTGTGGCTGCCGCCTGGATCCCTGGAGGTTCCAAAGCCAGGCTGGACACTGGGGCTTGGAGCAGCCTGGGACAGTGGAGGTGTCCCTGCCCATGGAAAGGGGTGGAACGGGATGAGCTTTCCATCCCAAACCACGTGGTGAGATTCCATGGAATTCTCCTCAGTGCCTGCCAGCAAAGGCTTCTCTTTAGGGCTCTGTGAAATCCTCTGGGAGAGGCTCAGAAGGTGAAAATTCCCTTGTCCTCCTTGGAATTTTGAACTGGAGCCACATCCATAGGAAAGCCAAGTCCTTCATGCCTCTGGCCTGTGGAGTGGTGCTTCCCACATGGAGAGGGAAAATTGGAGCAATCTGCTCCCAGAGCACAAACCTTAACCCAGTAAAGGGAAATAAAACCCCACACAAAGAAATTGCTACAGTTACAGTTGTTATTTATGGCAGGAATAAATATCCCACATCACACATATTCTGTTGTTTGTTTTAAGGATAAACTTGGTCCTTTAGGGAAGGAATATGGGAATAAATGAGCAGATTTATCCAATGTCAGAGAAAATATAAATCTTCCTTACTTAAGCTCGATGAGTGAGCATTTGCTGCTTTTCCTGCACCAGCTGGATTGGTAATCACAAATTGGACTTTAATTGACCCAAAATGCTCCTTCCATAGGAAAAACTGTCAGTGTCCTAGCCAAGGAAGAACCAGATTTTGGGATGCTTGCAGGACGAGGAGCCCTGAGTTGTGTGTGGAGCACTCAGGTATCCACGGACCCGTTGGCAAGAAGGACACCACAGACAATCCTGGAGTGATTTGGTTGGAACAGACCTTAAATCCCATCTCAGCACATGCCCCGCCATGGAAAACCTTCCAGTATCCCAGAGTGTGGAAAATCCTGCTGGGAAAAGCCAGTGTCCATCAAGGAGACAGAGGAGTCCTGGAACCTAATTCCAATAAACGAGAGTCCCCTGGGGCTTTCCCTCTTGAAGATTTGGAGGTGCAGCCTCCTTTGATCCCAAACTCCTGCACGTTCCCTCTTCCTTCCCCCATTGCTGAGGTACCAGGAAGGTGCAGCCTTCCCCAGCCCCCTGCCCCACATTCCCCCCCTTGAACCTGGCATTTCCCCAAAGTTCAGAAACTCCTCCTTGTGCGGCCCCWTTTGGCCAAACTGTCCAGGCTCTGTGACCAACCCGTCTGGAAGTTCATCCCAAAGGTCAGGAACTCCCATTTGGCTGTTTGAGGAGCTGCTGGGACAAACCTGGGCTGGAAATTAATCCCAAAGGTGAGAAATTCCCATTTGGCTCTTTCAGGAGCTGAACTGTCCAAACTCTGTGACAAACCTGGGAAGTTCATCCCAAAGGTCAGAAACTCGCATGTGGCTGTTTCAGGAGCTGAACTGTCCAGGCTCTGTGACAAACCCATGGATGGAAGATCATCCCAAAGTTCAGAAATTCCCATTTGACAGTTTCAGGAGCTGAACTGTCCAGGCTCTGGGACAAACCTGGGCTGGAAGCTCATCCCAAAGCTCAGAAACTCCCATTTGGCTGTTTCAGGAGCTGCTGGGACAAACCTGGGCTGGAAATGAATCCCAAAGTTCAGAAACTTCCATTTACATGTTTCAGGACCTGAACTGTCCAGGTTCTGGGACAAACCCATGGATGGAAGTGGGGACAGACATCCATCTTCATCTCAAAGCTGTTCCCCCATCCCCTCACCCAGGAGTTGTTTGTGAAGACACCAGCACACATCTTCCCTATGGATCCCCATTGTATTTGTGGGGTGCCCCATGGCAGGAAGGAATGATGAATCTGACTCTATGTTCTCAGAAGGCTCATTTATTATTTTATGATACTATATTATATTAAAGAATACTATACTAAACTATACTAAAGAACACAGAAAGGATACTTACAGAATGATAAGAAGATAATAATGAAAACTTGTGACTCTTTCCAGAGTCCCGACACAGCTTGGCCCTGATTGGCCAATGAGTCAAAACAATTCACAGCAAAATCCAATGAAACAATCACCTGTTGGATAAACAATCTCCAAACACATTCCAAAGCAGCAAAACACAGGAGAAGCAAATCAGATAATTATTGTTTTCATTTTTCTCTGAGGTTTCTCAGCTTCCCAGGAGAAGAATCTTGGGCAAGGGGATTTTTCAAGAATGTGACAGTGACAGCTGATCTCCACCCCTCTGAGCTGAGAATTAACGGGGTAAGGATCCCAGACATTAATTCAAAGGGGGATGATTGAGCCTCCCCTCGGGGTTTGGCTCTCACTCCTGCCAAAGACAACAGCAAAGCTGTGCCCACGGCATTCTCAGTTCTGTCCACCAGCTTCAGAAGGGGTTTTCTTTGCTCCTCCACTCATCCTTTCTGTTTGACCTGAATTCTGAGGGTGGGAGTTCACGGACCATGGAGGTCCCACAGAATTCTCATGAGCAGCCACAATCCCCTGAAGGATCCCTGTAAAATGAGTTGCTCTGTCCGAGTCCATGGCCAGCACAATCCCATACTCAGAAATAATTTATTAATGAATCCAGTAATGCTGAAGTGCCCAGGAACACCTCTGACCACTCTGCTGTCAGAAAACCATACAAAATTAATTTATTTTGTAACTTTAGTCACTCTTGTTCGCCTTTTGCCCTTGGGAAAAATGGAATTTTAAGTTTTTCTTTTCCAAGGACTGTCCATCCTCAAGGAGTGGTGAGCTCACTCTCAAGCAGAGTGGAGCAGCCCAGAAGATCCAGAGAGATGAACAACCATCAACTGCAAATATCACCCCTGGCATGGCCAGAGACAGGCTGGTCCAGAAAAAAGATTGCATAAGAATGAGAATCTAATTAACATCAAAGGCAGAGGGATCAATAACCAATAGGAAACCAAATACTGAGAACGCCACGCCTTGGGACTATATGAACACTGAAAAAAGGAATTTCTCTGCGGTTTTGAGTGTATAAAATACAGGAAGAATCGAGTAAAATGGATGTGTGATGGGATGATTTTTCTCTGCACAACCTGGGCAGTGTGTGGATGAAATGATTTCTGTTGCACATCCTGGCCAGAATAAAGTAATGCCTTTGATGCTCTAATCCTAAAAACGGTGGAGAGTTTTATGTTTCCCACATTTTTGGTGACTTCTTGGGTTCCCATCCTCCAGGACTGGCAGAACAAGAGGTGCCTGTGTAGCCAGGGACTCCTGATGAATTTCTGCCTCATTAATTAGTTCCAGCCTCCCCCAGAGCTGTGCACTCTCCTTCGGAGTCATAAACCCATTGGAAAAAAAATCTCTTTCCCCTGCTTGGTTTTTCCACAAACATCCCTCTCTCCTTCTAGGCTTCCAGCTGAGCCAGAGGGAAAGTGGTCTGTGCGCCAGACAGCGGGGAAAAAAAAAATAATGTCAATTTTATTTTATGAAGAAAATCAGCATTATGGAAAAAAAAATATCCAGCCTGGCTGAAGCTCATCCTCAGGTGCCCTTTATTTTTCCATGAGCTGGTGGGAGTATGATCCCTACAAAAAATTCCTCCTGCCCTTTGGACTCATTAAGTGCGGCTGAACAAGTTTGCAGCTGCTGCCTTATCAGGAAGATAAAGGTCTGAGAGGCTGGATGGGAAAGGAATTGGGAAAACTTGGACTTGCCTGTGCTGGAGGGGCAAATTCCTTCAGTTTGCTGCCTTTCCTTTGCTCCTTGTGTGTCTTGGAAGGAATGGCCACAGCAGGGATTGGTATCCAAATAAAAATTCCAGGATTTATCACCAAGGATTGGATCAGAAGCTCCCTCCTGTTTGGGTCAGTCCAGCCCTCCTTGTGGGCTCAGCCCACCCAGATTTTGGTCACTTTGTGTCCAAAGAATTCCAACATCAGCAGGATGGCTGGGAACACCCAGCTTTGAGCCCTAGCCCTGCAGGATTCCCAATCCAAATCACAAAAACATCCCGTGGAGCTTCTTTAGGATTTATTCTCCGTGTTTGAATGATCTCAGTGCTTTCAATCCCCACATCCAAAAGGGAATATTCCCCAATTTTCAGCTGGAGGTGCTCCCTGACAGGGGGGGATATAAGTGAGACCAGTTTGTCCCAGTTGTTCCCAGTTGGCCCAAGTCTCCAGCAGCATTTAACCCTGTCTGCAGGTGGACAGAACAAGTCCTGCAAAGCAATATCCCAAAAAATGCCACAGCACCTCCAAGGTGACCTGGATAGGTGGGAGAGGAGATCAAGGACCACAGTGGTCACACTCACAGCCAGCATTAACTGTAATTCATTATTAATTAAAATGTTATCAGGGAGAATTCTCCCAGAAAGGGGGCTTCAAGGCCTTGGCACTGCCCAGGGAGGTTGCAGTGCCCATCCCTGCAGGTTCCCCTGGAGGTGGCACTCAGAGCTCTGGCTGGCACAAAGTGGGGCATTGGCACAGCTGGGACTCTGATCTTGGAGCTCTTTTCCAACCTCAGGGATTCTGTGAGGTTTTGATTGGATATTTTGGGAAATTTCTTCCCTAAAAAGGTTCCCCAGCCCTGCACAGGTACAGGGGGGAGTGCCCCATGCCTGGAGGATTTCCAATCCCTGTGGATGTGGCACCTGGGGACACGGGGCAGTGGTGGCCTTGGCAGGGCTGGGAATGGTTGGATGAACTTTGAGGTCTTTTCCACCTCCATGATTCCATGAATATCTGTCCTCTGGTTTGGAGTGCCCATTCTGGAAGGTGCCAAGGAATTCTGGAGGTGGCACCTCAGAGCTCAGGGTGGGGATCAGGCACAGCTGGGACTCTGATCTTGAAAGCATTTTCCACCTCGAGAAATTTGGATTCTGTGTTAATTACTTCATTGCCACTGATCCGACCCAATTTTGGTGTCTACAGTGAAAATTCATGGACACCAGGAGCACAAAAGCACTTCTGGAGGTGAGGCTGGATGGGTCAGTCTGGAGAAGGTGTGAGCGTGTCCTGCTCACCATTCCCAAAACCTCCATGTGAAACCATTCCCAAGGAGAAGCCTCTTCCCTCAAGGAATCATTCAGGATAATATTTAGCACCCAGACCTGGAAAAACTCAGCCTGGAGATGAGGTGGAATTTTTTAACCAGAGGTGGAATTCTGCACTTGGATTCTCCATGGTTCTGATGCCATTTGGAGGCCTGAAATCCAGTTTGGATCTGCTGGTGGGAGCTCTGGATTTCGCAGGAACTTCTGGTGGGAATTTTTGGGAAGGGGCTCTGAGAGGGGAAGGAGAGAATSCACCCCATGGACCAGCTGAGCTCACGTGATGGTTTTTAATTTGTGACCTCTTACGCCCAAATGGTGTCGCAGACCATTTTAAACAGCTTTAAATCAGAGGAATTTTAAATAATACAGCAAATATTTTAAAATAGAGACCTGTGATGCATTTAAGGAATCTGAGCTTTGAAGGAAGCAAAACTTGAGGAATTTTCTTGGWTTTCAGCAAAGGACAAAGTAAGGACAAACAATTTTCCTGAATATTTCAGCTCCTGAGGATTTTCCTTGGATTTCAGCAATACCCAAGATCAGAACAACAATTTTCTCTTGAATATTTCAACTCCTGGTTAAATGCCTCTATGTTGGCAAAATTCCTAAAGGTCTTGGCCAGGTTTCTGATCCYTTAACCTCCAACATTCCAGGTAATTTCCACAACCTCTGGGTTCCAAATAATGAACTTTATTATTAGATAAACACCTGCCTCCTGTTTTTATCCTTGCTCCTCTCCCTGCACCAACTGTAACGTTCCTTAAAATCCCAATTTTCCACTCACTGAAGTGTGGCAGCCACGTCCCATTAAAAGAGTTTTACCAGGAAAATTATCCATGCCTTTAAATAGGTCATGCATACACTTAGCATATGTTACATTATTCTCCACGTGCAGCCAGTCGTGCCAGATAATTGAAAATTTCTGGAGTCACAAGCAAATAAAATCATTCCTCTGATCATTAATAAGCAGGAAGTGTAGGAAAAATGGGAAAAAAAAAGAAGCAGGGGGATGAAAGAAGAATTAAATTTGGTGGGAAGTTGCRGAAGAGTTGTGCCCAATGGTCACTCCAAGTGCTGATGGAAATGATGTTTAAAAATAAAGGTGCTGTTGTTATCCCTSAGGGCACAGGGAAGGATTCCTTGGGATCTTCTGCTGCCTGCTTGGGTGGGATGGGSRCTSCAACCCTCCCTGGGCAGTGCCAAGGCCTGAGCCCCCTTTCCATGGGGAAATTCCTGCTGGGCCCACCCTGAGCTGCCCTGGCCCAGCCTGAGGCCGTTCCCTCTGCTCCTGTCCCTGTTCCCCGGAGCACAGCCCGACCTCACTTCTAAAAAGGAGGAACTGGGAATTTTTATATGGACAGCCAGCACCAGGAAAAGGGGGGATGTTTCCCAGTGCCAGAGGGCAGGGATGGATGGGAGATTGGGAACTGGGAATTGCTGGCTGGGCTGGAATTGCCAGAGCAGCTGTGGCTGCCCCTGGATCCCTGGCAGTGCCCAAGGCCAGGCTGGACACTGGGGCACCCTGGGACAGTGGGAGGTGTCCCTGCCATGGCAGGGGTGGCWCTGGGTGGGATTTRAGGTCCCTTCYMACACAAACCATTCCATGACTCCATCATTCCCTGTGCTGGAGTGACACTGAGACAATCTGGAGGCACTTCCATGCAGTCTATCCCCATCCCAGCAGCTGAACCTCCACCTGGATTTTATGGGAGCCTGGAAGCTGAGCCAAAGCTGGATTAGCTGCTGATGGATAYTCCTGCCCACGGGGCAGAGCCCAGAGCTGTGCTGATCCCACAAATAACAGGAATTCACCTGTGCTGTCCCACATGGATTAATTTTGAGTGACTTCTCCATCTGACTGACCCACAGCTGTTGGTTTGTGCTGCTGTGAGATTTAGAGCCATAAAATATTAACTTTATAAAGCAGGCAGGTGTCACTGTCATATTTCCTGAAAAATCCCTTTGCCCAGGACTTTGCTCCTGGGAAGCTGAGGAGCCTCAGAGAAAAAGAAAAACAATTCTTACTTCATTTGCTTCTTCTGTGTTTTGCTGCTTTGGAATGTGGTTGGAGATTGTTTATCCAACATGTGAATTGTTGCATTGGTTTCATGTGAGTTGTTTTGACTTAATGACCAATCATGGTCAGGCTGTGCTGGGACTCTGGAAGGAGTCACGAGTTTTCATTATTATCTTTTAGCCTTCTGTCTGTATCCTTTCTCTATTCTTTAGTACAGTTTAGTATAGTATTCTTTTATATAATATCAAAAAACAATGAATTACCCTTCTAAGAACATGGAGTCAGATTCATCATTCCTCCCAACAATGGGGACTCAGAAAATACCCCAGCTCTGGGGTGGTGAGTCTGAAAACTCCCATGAGAACTCCCCTGCCTTTCCCCTTCAGGGAATTGTTTGACACAGCCCCGTTCCCCAATCCACTCCATCTTTATTCCAAAGGGTACCAGCAGAGCAGAAAATCATTGAGGATTTCACAGGAGCTTTGTTTCTGGAAGGTGCCTCTGAGTTCCCTCATCCATGGCCACRCAGAGAAAAGGTTTTGGAGTGGCAGCACCAATCTGTGTTCACTTCCTGTCACGGACATATTTTATGAAAAATCCTTTTGCTAGGAGTTTTCTCCTGAGAAGCTGAGAGGCCTCAGAAATGAACATGTAACGCAGAATGATTATCTGCTGCTGTGGAATGCAACAGGTGCATCTGTGATTGGTCCTCATGTGGTTTTTTAATTAATTGTCAACACACGTCCCAGCTGTCTCAGACTCTTTGGTCGTGAGCCACAATTTTTTTTTATCATTCCTTTCTATTCCTTGCAAGCCTTCTGATGAAATCCTTTCTTCTATTCTTTAGTATAGGTGTTTATAGTATATTAATATAATATAATTAATTAATATTAATAGTAAATATAATATAATAAATATAATAATAATATAATATAATATAATATAATATAATATAATATTAATATAATGTAATGTAATGCAATGCAATGCAATGCAATGCAATGCAATGCAATGCATGCAATGCAGCATGCAATGCAATGCAATGCAATGGCAAATGCAATGCAATGCAATGATAAGTATTTTTAATATAATATAATATAATATAATATAATATAATATAATATAATATAATATAATATAATATAATATATCAGCCTTCTGAGACATGGAGCCAAGATTCTCATCTCTTCCCTCATCCTGGGACCCCTGTGAACACCACTACAACTTCCAGGGGGGGATAATCCAGGGAAAGATGTCATTCTGACAGGATTCCCTGAGGATCCAGGGAAAGACTCTGACAGGATTCACTGAGGATCCAGGGAAAGATGTGATTCTGACAGGATTCTGACAGGAAAAGTGATTCTGACAGGATTCACTGAGGAACAGCTCCCAGAGAGAATTCCAGGCAGCTGGGGAAGAAATCGGGGCCACATTTCAACCACGTTCCTCAATCAGCCCCCCTAATTAATTTAGGAACTTCCATGGCCTTCATCACCACCATCACCTGAGTGCTGTCRTTAATGAGTTTATTAAGGTTGATGAGCTTTGTGTGATTTTGGCTGTGAGGGGAAACTGAGGCACGAGGCAGAGGGACAGGTTTGGTGTCACACCAAGAGTGAGCCAAAAATGAACCAGGTTCAGGGCCACAACTGCACAAATTTATTTGTTTTCATCTCTGAGGATTGATGAGCAACCTAATTAACCATCATTAATTAGGATTCTCTGCCCCRGGGTGAGGAATGCACCAAGAACCTCCATGAGCAGCACAACTCTCAAGAACCAATGCACAAAAATGTTTTATTTTCACCCAAATGAAAATGTTTATTTTTCAACCCAAAATATTTTGGATTTTTGGTGGCGGTGGGGCTGCAGAGATCTGTGGGCAGGTGACAAAAGCTTCTCCCATTCCTGATGGAGCCAATTCCAGMGGCTCCAGGTCCAGGATGAGCCCAGCAGCAACACTGATGGGGTTTGGGAATGAAAGAATGGAAAAGGGGGAGAATCCTATGGAGAATCCCAGCCTGGAGCAGGGTCCTGGCAGGATTCATGGAGGGAAGAGCCCACCCTAGAGGAGGGTCCTGACAGGATTCATGGAGAGAGGAGTCCAGCCTGGAGCAGGGTCCTGGACAGAGGAGCCCAGGCTGGAGCAGGGTCCTGGCAGGACCATGGAGAGAGGAGCCCACTCTGGAGCAGGGTCCTGGCAGGATTCATGGAGAGAGGAGCAAGGTCCTGTCAGGACCATGGACAGAGGAGCCCACCCTAGAGCAGGTTCCTGACAGGACCATGGAGAGAGAAGCGGTGTCCTGGCAGGACCATGGAGAGAGGAGCAAGTTCCTTGCAGGACCATGGAGGAAGAAGCCCAGCCTGGAGCAGGGTCCTGGCAGGACCATGGAGAGAGGAACCCAGCCTGGAGCAGGGTCCTGGCAGGACCATGGAGAGAGGAACCCAGCCTGGAGCAGGGTCCTGGCAGGACCATGGACAGAGGAGCAGGGTCCTGGCAGGACCATGGAGAGAGGAACCCAGCCTGGAGCAGAGTCCTGGCAGGATTCATGGAGAGAGGAGCAAGGTCCTGTCAGGACCATGGACAGAGGAGCCCACCCTAGAGTATGTTCCTGACAGGACCATGGAGAGAGAAGCGGTGTCCTGGCAGGACCATGGAGGAAGAAGCCCAGCCTGGAGCAGGGTCCTGGCAGGATTCATGGAGAGAGGAGCCCATCCTGGAGCAGGGTCCTGGCAGGATTCATGGAGAAGGGAGCGCAGGTTTGCTGGAGGATTTGTGACCCTCCAGGGGATCCAGGCTGGAGCAGCCCATTCCTGAAGGAAACTCAGGATTTTACAGGATTTTACACCACCCTCACCTGCGGGGGTGGGAGGTTTTAGTCATTTTCCAGGTGTGAAACTTCCACTTGCTCCAGAAATTCCCAAGGCACGGAATTCTGACTCATGCCAAAGGAAATAATTATCAGGGCTGAACAATTATAGTTTTTTTGGCCTTTTCATCTCCCAAGCCTCACCAGCTCTGATCTCCCATTCCCAGTGGTTTTGGGGATTTTATTTAAGATTAAAATGGTTTAGAGGGTGTGAATAAAGTCCTGGCTCCTTGGGAAAATTGTGCAAACAGATGAAGTGGGAAAAGTTCCTAGAAGGAGAAATGTGTGAATTTCTCCTGACTGTAAGAAGGGATCTTTATCCTTGGAGATATCCAGAAATAAACTGGCCTGAACTCTGGGTTGCCTCATTTAACTTTGCACTGCTTTGAGAGGGAGCTTGGGTCCAAGRAATTCCATAAATCCCTTCCAAAAGAAATCAAGCTCTGATTCCATGAATTTAAAATCTGGTCAAAAACTGGGGATGGCAATATCCCGGTGAAGTTACTTCACGTGGGGTTTGGGGAATATTAAATAAATCCATCAAGGTTTTGTTCATCTTTTCCATTGCCCAGTTCCATTTCCATTATTGCCCAGTTCCAGGGCAGATGGAAAAGTCCAAGGYTGGATGAAGTTTGGAGCAACCTGGGACAGTGGAAGGTGTCCCTGCCCTTGGGATTTAAAGTCCCTTCCAACCCAAACAAATTTGGGATTSTCTGGAGCCCAACTCCTTGGGACAAGCGCTTGTTGTATCCCAAATTTCTGCTCTGGAGTTCTTTCTCTGATTAATTCCCAAAATAAATAGGAGCATTCCAAGGCAGAGCATTCCCTCTCTACACCCCAGGAAATTCCTGCTCAGCACCCAGGRCATTCCAGAGCAGCTGCAAATCAGGGATCAACCCCAGCATCTCCACCTTTAGGAACAATTCCCTGCGGAGAACAAACTCAAATGTTCTCCTCAAATGAGATAACTTGGATCTGCTCCATTTCCCTTATCTAAGAACCTGTTCTCTTATCTGACAGATAAAAAGGTGTTGTAATTTATCCGAGATAAAACCAGGATGGAAATTATCCTTTGCTTCCACAGCCTTAATTACTCTTTCCTTAGGAAAGAACTTGGAGACTGAGCCGAATATGAGTTATCCAATCAACTTTGGAGCTTCCCAGTGATTTTTTTTTTTTTTTTTTTTTTTGGTATTTCAAACCACACCAAGATCTTGAGAGTGGTGTTTTTGTTCTCTGGTTTTTTTTTTTTTTTTTTTCAGTACCAAAGGAGTGAAAAATGCAGCAAAAAATAAAATGCAGCTTCTCCTCATGCAGGGTTTGGAGAATTTTCTTGCTTCTCCTGTCGAGCAGTTTTGGCTGCATCCCTCTCATTCCAGATGGATGTAAGGTTCCCATTCCTGGATTCCTTCTCCTTACGGAAAAACAAAGGGAAATTCATCCAACTTTTGGGTTTTCCCAATTATCTCAAATTTTCATCCTATTTAACCCTTTTTATGTGCACACCCACATCACCTGCKGGCCCACTCTTCTTTTCCTTTTGTCCTTTCTGAGTGTGGAAATTGGACTTTCCAGACATTCCCTGCTGGGAATTCTCTGCTCATCCCCAGCTACCTGTGGGGTGTTTTATCCTCCTGTGGGAATATTTTAGGAAGGAATTCTTGRCTGGGAAGATGGGGAGGCCTCAGGTTTCCCAGAGAATCTGTGGCTGATCCCTGGAARTGCCCAAGGCCAGGCTGGATGGGGCTTGGAGCAGCCTGGGATAGAGTTTGGAGTAAATCCCACATGATGGGAACGGGATGGGTTAAACTCCTCATATCCACAAATTTCTTTGTTCCTTGACAACAGAACCACCCCAGGTGATGTTCCAAGCCGTTGGGCATCGATGATCTCTGGGATACTCAGCCCTTTGTGGGYTTCCTGCAGGAATTCTTGGCCCAGCTGTGGCTCCAGACTTTACCTTCCTTGGATTCTATCCCAAATTCCTGCCCCTTTGGACAAGGAGCACCCCTGCCCCACAAACCACCTCAAGTGGTGCCTCTTTGACCTCACTGATGGTGTAAAGCCTGACAAGAATCCAACATTTCTGAAACAAGAGCAAAGCTGAATAATTAAATCAGAGCAGCAAATTCCGAGCCCTTCGCCYCTGAAGTCTGGCTCAAATCCCAGATTTGCCCCTTTCATCCCAGCAACTGCGTGGAAACTCCCAGTTCCAAAAGCAAATAATCCAAACCATCTCTTGTGGAATGAAGAGTTGACCCATGTGAAATGTGATCTTTAAAATTCCATAATTATCCTCAAATAATTATTGTATGGGAGAGGATTTTTTCCTTCTTTGTACTCCCACTTGCGCATTTCAGGAGGGAAATCCTCTTTATTTTTCTGCTTTATGAATAATACAGGAATTAGATAAATAATTGATAGCTTGTTAATGAAGTGGCCAAATCTGCATTGCCCTCAAAATGCAGGGATTTGGATGGAATGTCAAAAGGATTGCTCGGATAGTTGATATTTTAATTTATYGGGTAATTCCTTGCAGAAGCAGCTCCATGAGGTTCCATATCCTTGGCTCTCCATCACATCCACCACCAATTCCTTCTACACTTTCTCCAGGGAAATTTATGGTTGCAAAAATCCAAAATTCCCTTCACACTCCACCACATCCACCACCTATTCCTTCCCCTGTTTCTCCAGGAAAATTTATGGTTGCAAAAATCCAAAATTCCCTTCACGCTCCACCACATCCACCAGCGATTCCTTCTCCACTTTCTCCAGGAAAACTGGTGACTGCAAAAATCCAAAATTCCCTTCACACTGACACAGAATGCCCATCATGGGCTGCTCCTC
This sequence comes from Sporophila hypoxantha, assembly GCA_002167245.1. Lineage (NCBI taxonomy): Eukaryota > Metazoa > Chordata > Aves > Passeriformes > Thraupidae > Sporophila > Sporophila hypoxantha. Next base: position 1,474,885 of record NDFG01000032.1, read on the forward strand.
CCTGCTCATCCCATTGGAAAAACGGGAAAATGAGGCAAAGGATGCTCCAAATGGAGCTCATTTTCACCCAGGCTGAACTGAAACAGGTTTCCCTTTCCAGCCCAGCTTGCACAGATGAAAAAGAGGCATTAAAAAGGAGAAGGAAAAGCCTGACTCATCTGGAACAGGAATAGAAAAACATCTTGGCTGAAAAGAGCTGAAAAAGGAGCAATTAATGTCTGGAATTCACCTGCAAATCTTGTCGCTGCGAGCTATTATTGTTCAAATTATTAGGCAGGTGTGTGAAGTGCCTCATAAACTGGAGAGGAATTAAAAGGCAGATTTTGCAGCAAACTCGGTGCTTATTACACAATTACAGCCCCGTGTCACAGCCAGGGGATGTTCCCGTTGGTTTCACCCCCACAACGCCAGGAAATGCACCTGATMCCAAATTCCTCTCCATTTCAGACCATTTTAGGTCTCCATTCCACTCCATTTTAGGTCTGGATCAGGAAAAACAATTGGGTTCGGAGTGCAGGGAGGGTCACTGTCCTTGGCTGACAAGGTGAGGGCTGTGCTCGGTGTTTGTCCCTTTGTTGTGGGACAGACAAGGGACGAGCCCCAGGAGAGGCTGAGGGAGCTGGGAAGGGGCTGGAGAATCCCTGAGGGAGCTGGGAAGGGGCTGGAGAATCCCTGAGGGAGCTGGGAAGGGGCTGGAGAATCCCTGAGGGAGCTGGGAAGGGGCTGGGAGGGTTGCAGTGCCCATCCCTGCAGGTGTCCCCTGGAGGTGGCACTCAGAGCTCTGGGCTGGGGACAAGGTGGGCACTGGGCACAGCTGGGACTCTGATCTTGGAGCTCTTTTCCAGCCTCAGGGATTCTGTGAGGTTTAGATTGGATATTTGGGAACATTTCTTCCCTTAATTTGTTGTTCAGCCCTGGCACAGGTACAGGGTGGAGTCCTCAACCCTGGAGGGATTTCAAATCCCTGTGGATGTGTCACCTGGGGACACGGGGCAGTGGTGGCCTTGGCAGGGCTGGGGAATGGTTGGATGAACTTTTCCAACCTTTATGCTGGGAGGGATTTTCCAACTTCAGTGATTCCATAATTCTCTGGGAATCAATTCCAGGGTCTCACCACCCTCACACCTTACACCACCTCAGTTGGGAATGTTCCAGATTTGTTCCTCTCCTGTGAC
>NDFG01000032.1:1476084-1493823 GCA_002167245.1 Sporophila hypoxantha
CCCCAAGAGAGATCAGCAAACTAGGTGCTTATTACACATTACAGCCCCGTGTCACAGCCGGGGATGTTCCGTTTGTTTCACCCCACAACGCAGGAAATGCACCTGGATCTCCAAATTCCTCTCCATTTCAGACCATTTTAGGTCTCTCATTCCACGGCCATTTTAAGGTCCTGGATCAGGAAAAAAATTGGGGTTCCGGAGTGGCAGCGGAGTGGTCACTGTCCTTGGCTGACAAGGTAGGGTTGTGCTCGGTGTTGTCCCTTGTTGTGGGACAGACAAGGGAGCGAGCAGATGTCACACGGCATGAAGTCACATGGAACCCCAGGAGAGGCTGAGGGAGCTGGGAAAGGGGCTGGAGAAATCCCTGAGGGATCTGGGAAGGGGCTGGAGAATCCCCTGAGGAGCTGGGAAGGGGCTGGAGAATCCCTGAGGCGCTTTGGGAAGGGGCTGCAGATATCCCTGAGAGCTGGGAAGGGGCTTGGAGAATCCTGAGGAGCTGGGAAGGGGCTGGAGAATCCCTGAGGGAGCTGGGAAGGGGCTGGAGAATCCCTGAGGGGCTGGGAAGGGGTGGAGAATCCCTGAGGAGTCTGGGAAGGGGCTGGAGAATCGCGCTGAGGGAGCTGGGAAAGGGGCCTTGCAGAAATCCTGAGGAGCTGGACGGGGCTGCAGAACTCCCTGAGGCAGCGAAGGGGCTGCCAAATCCCCTGCGGAGCTGGGAATGGGGCTGCAGAAATCCTGAGGAGCTGGGAAGGGGGCTGCAGATCCTGAGGAGCTGGGAAGGGCGCTGCAGAATCCTGAGGAGCTGGGCAAGGGGCTGCAGAATCCTGAGGACTGGGAAGGGGCTGCAGAATCCCTGAGGGAGCTGGAAGGGGCTGCAGAAATTCCCTGAGGAGCTGGGAAGGGGCTGCAGAATCCCTGAGGAGCTGGCGAAAGGGGCTGCAGAATCCTGAGGAGCTGGGGAGGGGCTGGAGAATCCTGAGGAGCTGGGAAGGGGGCTGCAGCATCCTGAGGAGCTTGGGAAAGGGGGCCTGCAGAATCCTGAGGAGCTGGAAGGGGCTGTGAGAATCCCTGAGGAGCTGGGAAGGGGCTCACCGGAGCAAAGGAGGCTCAGGGGCCATTGTGGCTCTGGCACAGCTCCTGGCAGCGAGGGCACAGTCCGTGGGGGGTCGGGCTCTGCTCCAGGGAACAGGGACAGGAGCAGAGGGAAGGCCTCAGGCTGGGCCAAGGGCAGCTCAGTGGTGGGCCGCAGCAGGAATTTCCGCATGGAAAGGGGGCTCAGGCTTGGCACCTGCCAGGGAGGGTTGCAGTGTCCATCCCTGGCAGGTGTCCGCCTGGAGGTGGCACTCAGAGGCTCTGGGCTGGGGACAGGTGGGGCATTGGGCACAGCTGGGACTCTGATCTCTGGAGCTCTTTTCCAACTCAGGGATTCTGTAAGGTTTTGGATTTGATATTTGGGAAAATTTCTTCCCTAAAAGGGTTCCCAGCCTGGCACAGGTACAGGGTGGAATCCCAACTCTGGAATGGGATTTCAAATCCCTGTGGATGTGTCACCTGGGGACACGGGGCAGTGGTGGGCCCTTGGCAGGGTGGGGACAGTTGGATGAACTTTTCCAACCTTTATGCTGGAGGGATTCTTTCCAACTTCAGGATTTCATAATCTCTGCGGAATCATTGCAGGATCTCACCACCCTCACACTTACACCACTCAGTTGGGAATGTTCCAGATTTGTCTTTCCTTCTGTGCCCGTGTTCCAGGGGTTCCATGGATGAGGGAAGAGACGAAAGGAATCTGACTCCAGTGTTTCAGAAGGCTGATTTATTATTTTATGATATATATTAGCATTGAAAATATACTAAAAGAAATAGCAGAAAGCGATTTCTCAGAAGGCTAGCTAAGAATAGACAACTAGAAAGAATGATACACAAGGCTTTGCGGCTCGGGCTCTCTGTCTGAGCCAGCTGATGTGATTGGCCATTAATTAGACAACAACACGATGAGACCATCACAGATGCAGACCTGTTGCATTCCATACAGCAGCAGATAACATTGTTCTACATTTTGCTTCCTGAGGCCTCTTCAGCTTCTCAGGAGGAAAAAATCTAAGTGAAAGCGATTTTCTAAAAGTATCTGCAAACTTCCAGCTTCCTTGGGAAGTGTCAGAACTGATCCTTAGAGCCTTCCCAAGAGGTTCATTCCACAAGCAAGCCAGGAGAAGCTCCACAATCCATTGGCCCGCTCAAAATGGAATTAAAACCAAGAAATTCCTTTTCATCCTTATCCAGTGGGTTTCTTGGCAGCGGGAACTGGTCCCTGCATGGATTTGGGGTTGGGAAGCACAGGCAGGATGGGTGGTGCTGGGTCCCTGCCATGACGCACCCAGAGAAATTTCCATGGGCTGTGGAAACTCTCTCTGCTGTAAAATCCACCCTGTGCTCAGTGTGGAGTGGCTGCAGTGAGCGAGCTCCTGGAACAATTTAATTTTTCCCCTGAGCTGAGAAGAATGGGGATGCTCAAGTGGGGTTTCCTTTATTTTCAGGGAAATAAACTCCCTTTCCATTGCTTATTCCCGAGAATATCCCAGTTCATTCCATATTGCACAGGGGCACTTCCAGCAGCACGAAGTGGTTGTCATGAATCTCATTTACTTCACAAGCAATTCCCTTTTTTCTCCTGCATTTCTGCTGATAATGCACAAACACTCTTGTTTTTGGAATGTCAGCCATGCTGGAGTTATCCTTGTCCACTCCTTGTTTGTCCAATCTTTGGGAAGGAGCACATTTTTAGTGTGGTTTCTTGATGATTTCCAGATGGAAAATTCAAAATTTTCGTTGCTGATATTGTGGCCACCCAACGGATTGAGCAGCCTCGTTTGTCCACTGGTTAATTAAATGTGACCCATTTCTTTCCCATTCTCCCCAGGGATTCGCTGTTCATGGCAGGGAATGTTGGCACAGGGGCATGAGATTATTTTGATTATTTGAACCAAAGGGCTGAGTTTTGCAGCCAGAGCTGGGGGAGAACACACAGAACCAGCAAGAGGAACATCCACACCCTGCTGAGGAGCAGCAGCACCGTGGCAGGAGCCAATTCCTGAGCATTTCCATCCTTTCCTTGGCAGGGTTTGGCATGAGATGGGCTCCAAGGCCCCATCCGAGCCAAACTGGGATTCTGGGGTTCCATCACCCAGCTCCAGCAAGGAGGTGCTGGGGGTGAAAGGGACTCTGAGGACATCGAGGCCTTCCAGGAGTTCAAAAAATGATGGAGAGGGAATTTTTCCATGGGCATGGAGTGATAGGAAAAGGGGGAAATGGTTTAAACAAAATGAGAGTGGGTTTAGATGGGATATTGGGAATTGGGAATCCTCTGGGCTGGTGGAATTGCCAGAGCAGCTGTGGCTGCCCCTGGATCCCTGGCAGTGCCCAAGGCCAGGGGACTGGACCCTGGGACAGTGGGAGTCCTGCCATGGCAGGGCTTGATTAATGATTTTCAAGTTCCTTCCATCCAAACCCATCCATGATTCCATGGAACACGAAGTCCCTTGTGGTCACCCACGCCCAGCCCCACAGGAACTCTCTGGATCTGCTGCTGGTTTGCAGCTCTGGAATCCAGCAAGAGCCACATTTCCATGGGTGGTTGGAAATCCTGGAAGTTTCATGGGAATTCCTGCTGGCCCACCTGAGCTGCCCTGGCCCAGCCTGAGGCCGTTCCCTCTGCTCCTGTCCTGTCCCTGGAGCAGAGCCCGCATCTAAACAGGAGGAACTGGGAATTTTTTATGGACAGCCAGCACCAGGACAAGGGAGTTGTCAGAGCACAAGGTCCCCTCTGCCCCTCTCATGGATGGAATCCAGGCCCCTCCAACCCAGCCATTCCATGATTTTCCTGGCACTCCCAGAGGTTGGGCTCGGGGTTCCCTTTCTCAGCCATTCCTGAAAAACCTGAATCCGTGAATTCCTGCATCCACAGCAATAACCCCAGAAACAACTCAGCACTAAACATCCACAGCCATTCCCTGACATTACCCTGGGATGCTTTGATCAGGGAAAAAAGGGAAACCCCACAGGGAGAGCCAGCCTAGGCACGGCCTACACATTAAGCTTGGCCTTAGAGCCGTGTGTATCCCACCAGCAGCACAAATTGTTTCATCCATGTAAATATCAGGAGGATTCCTCTTTATCCCAAGCAATCCCGGGGAGCAGAGCTGGGCTGGAAGGAGGTTTGATGTAATTTTTAATAATTCTGAGATTTGAACGCACCATTGAGGAAAAACAGGGGTGGCTACGGGCCTGTCACACTCTGTATTCATCCCAAAACTCCATCCCTCTCTGAGGCTTGGCCCTAAAAATGGTTCCCATTCCCAGGACAAACTCCAGCTCATGAGGAGAGTGGGAAAAGCACAAGGCAGAGCTGCTGGAACTCTCTGGGGGCTGGAGGCCACCTAAAATGGGCCTGTGGTGGTGATTTGAAATCCCAGCATCTGCCCCAAAAAGGGAAAACCTCTCTGGGAGGACTGAAATCCAAGGCTGGGAATAAAGTTGGGAGGAGCCTGTGCTGGCCTAAAGGAGAGGATTTGGTGTTTGGGCTCCTGATTTGTTCCTCTGTTGGTTTGAAGGGGGAAAATCTGTGAGAAAAGGAAAATTCCATAAAACGTTTCGATAATGGAATTTTTGGGAATGGTTTGGGGTGGGAGTGATCTCAAAACTCATCTTATTCCACCTCTGGGACACCTTCCACTATCCCAGGTTGCTCCAAGCCCTTCCAGGACACCTCAGGAATGGGGAATTCACAATTTCCCTCTTCCAGTGCTTCCCCACTCATTCTGGTGATGATTTGTTAATTATCTATAATGTTCCCACTCTAAGCACACCCCAAATCCATCAGAATTACAAGAAAGTGAAATTATTGAGTTTCCCTTCGTTTTTATTGGAAGTTGGAAAAAGGAGGGGATCCAGCACCGCAGAACTCACCACACCCACGGAATTACTCAGGATTTTAATGGTGCTTAATGGTCTCCTTCAGTCAAATCTCATTATTTGTGGACTTGCTCCAACAGGGAGAGAGAAAATAATTTGCTTCTGATTGGTGCTGGGTAAAATAGAAAAGCTGTCCAGAGCTCCTGGCAGAAAGGCTGCTGGAATGTGGGAAGCATTAAAACCCTGGAATTTTTGTTATTTGAGTAAGACTAATTCAGATGGATTTGATTTATCTGTGTTAAGTTTAAAGTGGTTTTATTTACCCGCAATTTGTTCCCTCCTGTAGCAATGTGTGGAGGTGATGTCCCCCCTCCAGACCTCTCCACAATCCTCTGGATCTGAGAGCTCCAGTGGCTCCTCATTGCTGAGGGGAGAAAGCACAGTCAGGGATAACTCTGCCACTGCATCCCACAGGGAAGGGCTGAGGGTGAAATCTTGGGATCCAAGGGGTTTTTATCCCTGCTTTTAGCTTGAAATGCAAAATGTGGCTGGGGGTGTGTGTCTATGTCGCCTGTCAGAGCTGGGGCAGTTCTCTGCTGTCCATGGGGCAGTTTTTTCTTTATCTCTCCCAACAGCCAACTCCTCCTCCAGGAGATCTCTGCTGTCCATGGCCACTGAGTGTCCCTGCAGGGCTGATCCAATTCCAGCATCCCATGGGAGATGCTGCGCCCAGGGGAGGAGCCAAGCATTCTACCTGGATCCAATCTGAGCCTGGCACAGCCAGCAGCCTTTGCCCCCTGCATTGCCAGAGGAGCAGCTTTACTGCTGCTGCCCTGCATTGCCAGAGGGAGCCCAGGCCCATCTCCAGCAGCCCTGGAGCTGCAGAGGAAAACTCCCCCCTTGTGCAGGATCCCTGCTGCAGCAGCAGCACAGCTGGCACTGCAGGAGGGCTGAGCCCCCATGGGATGGGGCTGTGCCACCCCTGACACACAGGGGGCAGGGCACGGTCTGTGTCAATGTTTTTTTTAAATTACTGCATTTTTATTTTTATATTTTTTTAAAATTTTTTTTCTTAATAAAGAGCTGTTATTCCTATTCCCATATCTTTGCCTGAGAGCCCCTTAATTCCAAAATTTTAACAATTCAGAGGGAGTGGGTTCACATTTTCCATTTCAAGGGAGGCTCCTGCCTTCCTTAGCACACACCTGGCTTTTCAAACCAAGACAACAACCAACCTTGGTATTCTGATGGACCAAACCATTCCAGCTGTGGTCAGCCACTGGACAACCCTTGGAATGTGAGGGATGGCGAAAACGAAGCAGTTAAAAGCAAATCCCAGTGCCTGCTAAAAAGATTTTCATTTTTCTCCTTTATAAACCAAGAACAACCTGGTGCTTGCAGAAATGGGTCACATTTAATTAACCAGTGACAAACGAGGCTGCTCAATCCGTTGGGTGGCCACAATTTTGAATTYTCCATCCTGGAAATCATCAAGAAACCACAGGAAAAATGTGTTCCTTCCCAAAGATTGGCTGTTGGACAAACAAGRAGTGGACAAGGATAACTCCAGCATGGCTGAYATTCCAAAAATAACGAGTGTCTTGTGCATTATCAGCAGGAAAATCAGGAAAAAAGGGAATTCTTGTGAAGGTAAATGAGATKATYAAYCCACACCACTCKTGCTGCTGAAGCTGCCCCTGTTGCAATATGGAAATGAAGCTTGGGAATTCTTTGGAATAAGGCAATGAAAGGGAGTTTATTTCCCTGAATAAAAGGAAATCCCATTGAAGCCTCTCCATTCTTCCTCGTGCACGGGGTATGGCAAAAAATTCCAGGATTTTTTTGAAAATCAACTTTTTTTGTGAGTTTGGAGAGCTCTGCCTGTGACCAGGACACCCAAGGATTCCCTGGCTGCATCTTGGCAAGGCATGGATGGATCCCAAATSTCCTGATTCCCTCCAAGGGATTCCCAAGGCAGATCCAGAATTTGGGAATCCTCACCTGCTGCTCTCCCAGCTCTTTTCCCTGTGGATCCCATCCCAGGTGTGGTGGCCCTCTGGACACACTYTGCCAGCCCTGGCTGGGTGAGAGGAGAAATCTGATGGGTTTGGGAGCAGGGACAAATCCAGGGATTTGTTTTGGGGTTAAAAGTGCTGGATGAGCTTTGTGAGCCTTCCTGGTGAAGYGCAGCCAGGCTCTGAATTTCCCATTCTTTGGGAAATGTTTTCCCACAAGTTCTGGAGATGCTGGAGCCCSACCACAAACCCCAGTCCTGCTCCTGGGAGCAGCTGGATTTCACAATTCCCAGTTAAATGATTCCAGCAGGGAGCAACTCCGTATTTAACATCACAGAAAGTGATTTGGGGCACGCAGGAAAATCAGCTCTGACTCAGTGAGTTCTTTTAATTCCTCCTTTCTCCTCCCTGCCTAGAGAGATTCCTGGATTTGGGATCACAGCTGAACACCCTCGAGCAAATCTCAGCAGTAGCTGCAATATTTAAACTTTTAAGAACAAATACTTTTTTTAAAAAACCACCTCAAATGGAAATAAGTTGGGCTCTTACCCCACAGAGATTTGTGCACCTGCCTAAATTCAGACTGGGAATTATTTTCCCCAACTCCAAGTGATTTGTTTGGTGAGGTTTCCTCCTGGGCAGTGCCAAAGGCTGAACTTCCAAGGAATGCTGTCAGTGGTGTGCTAACAAGCTGCTAACAGCATCCCTCCTAAGGGCTGTTCCAGCCAGGTGATGATTCCAGCCTCCAGGATCCAGCTGGAACATCTGGCTGTGCTGGGAGGATCTTGGAATTAACCATGGGAAGGCTGGAAACAGGGAGAGAAAGGCCCAGCCCTTGAGCTTGTTCTYGATGTTCAGCACACAGAGCAGCCAAAAGGGAACGTGGCACTTTTCCCACCATTTCCACGTGAGGAATTCCAGCTTTTCCTCCCAAACCTGCCCTGRATGGGGCTTTACAGGTGAGGAAAACACTCACAGAGGTCAAAAAAAGTTTTGGAGCGCGGCCACATTCGTGCTGTGGGGTGGAGGAGTGAGAAAGAAAAATGGGGGGAAAATCCCTGGGAAGGGACCAGAGCTCTGGGTCAGGATGGGCACAGCCCAGATGTGGCCCAGATGTTGCTCGGAGGGCACAGAGAAAGAGGGGAAAGGGGAAGAAGGAGGGGCTGAAGGGAGGAAAAAGCCCAAAGGCAGCTGAAGGTTGAAGGTGATGAGCTGAAGGTCACGCTGGGAGCGTGGCCTCTGCAGATGTCCCCAAATTCTCCTTGGAACTGAAAACCGGAGGAAAAGGAGCATCAGGTGGGCTCAGAGAAGCCACCTGAGAGTCCCTTCAGACAGGAGRCCATGCAGTGAGGGGGTGGGAGGCAGCCAGAGGCAGGGACAGTGTCTGGGATGGCACAGGAGTGTCCCTTGAGGGGGACGTGGGATTTGAGCACAACCACGGGGCCACCTCAGTGTCACCCTCCGGGCACTGCTGGGTGCCAGCCTGAGCTCTGGGGGCATGGCAAAGGCACAGGGAAGGGCTGCACCCATCCCTTCTCCCACCTCCCACATCCTCACCGGGCTGGGAATGGGCAACAGCCCCAGCTGGGAATGGGGAATTCAGCTCCCTGCTGGAATTCCTGTGATGGGTTGGGTGCCCCAAGCCCTCAACACGCTGGATCATCTCATGGAAGTGATGGAAAGGCTCAGGYCCTGTCAGGAGAGCTCTGGAAGAGCCCCAGCCTTGTTAGCATCATCTTTGTGGGGTCACAAAACCCCTGACAGTGCAATTGTCCCTTCCAGAGCGCTGTCACTGCCCTGCCTGGAGCAGGAATCCTTTCGGTGCAGGCAGAGGGAGCTGCATCAGTGCCCAAGGTGCCCAMGGGTTTGGGGCAATCCTTGGAGAAATCAAGGAACAAGGGAAGAGGACAGGGGCAGCCTTTTGCACAAAAATCCTTGTTTTGTTCTGAGGAACTGGAGAGAAGAGGACTTTGGCCAGCACAAATCCCACGGGATCCCAAAACGTGGGGACATCAGGGGGGCTGGGAAGGGGCTGGGAGCCAGTCAGGGCTCTCAGGTATTTCAGATTCCTAAAGGGGGAATAACCGGATAAAAACCCGGCGGCATCAGCTGGATCAGACMCAGAGAGCAGCTGGTTTGTCACCTCCCTGTSCCCTCTGTCACTCCCGGGTGGTGCCCTGGGACACAACCTGGAGCAAGCACAGCGGTTTTACAGCGGTTTTACCCGCGGGGGCTGGGGAAGCAGCGGGGGCCGAGCCCGGGGGTGCCCCAGAGAGGGAGCGGGGTGGGACAGGGGGACACCGGGGACAGCGGGGACAGCGGGGACAGCGGGGACAGCGAGGACACCGGGGACAGTGGGGACAGCGGGGACAGCGGGGACAGCGGGGACAGCGGGGACAGCGGGCTCAGGGCCGGGAAGCGCAGCCCGGGACGGACCCTCGGGCCGGGAGAGCAGCGCGGGCTCAGGGCGCCCCTCACCGTCCGCACCGCACCGCGCGGCACCGCGCACCCCGGGACAGAGCGGGATAGAGCGGGACCCGGGACAGAGCGGGCATCCCGGGACAGAGCGGGACTGACTGCCCGGGCATCCCGCGGACAGAGCGGGACCCTACGAGCGCGGACATCCCGCGCACCCCGGGACAGAGGCGCGGACAGAGCCACGCATCCCGGGACAGAGCGGGACTGCCCGGGCATCCCGGGACAGAGGGGACCCGGACAGAGCGGGACATCCCGCGCATCCCGGTGCAGAGCGGGACTGCCCGGGCATCCCGGGACAGAGCAGGACCCAGGACAGAGCGGGACCTGGGACACAGCAGGATCGGCCCGCGCATCCCGGGACGAGCGGGACCGCTCCACGCATCCCTGCTCCGTGCGAGCCGCCCCGCTCCGCGCATCCCGGTCACAGCGTCCGCGCACCGCGGGAGGGGCGGGCAGGCCCCCACGCACCGGCTCCGTGCGGTCCCAGCGCTCCGCGCATCCCGGAGCGGCGCGGTCCACCCGCGCATTCCCGCCCGGCAGCGCCCGCGGCCATGCGCGCCCGGCGGCGGCGGCGGAGCGGCGGGGCCACGGGGGGGCGGCGGCGGCGGCGGAGGAGGAGGAGGAGGCGGAGGAAGGCGCTCGGCAGCAGCAGCGCGCAGCAGCCACGCAGCTTTGACGTCGCCGGGCTGCGGCTGCCGGCCCCGCACGTATAGCAACGTGACGGCCCGCCGCCGCCACTCGCGCCCGCTCCCCCGCGCCCGCACGGCAGCGCACCCGCACGCAGCGCGGCCGCGGGAGCCCGCGCCGCCCCCGCCATGGGCCCGGCGCCCGCCCCGCAGCCGCGCTGCAGAGGAGGGGAGCCGCTCCCGGAGCGCCCGCAGCCGCAGCCGGAGCCGCCCCGCGCCCGCCCGCGCCGCCCCCCGCGCTCCGCTGCGCTCCCTCCGCGGGCAGCCCCCGCGCACCATGCGGGGGCACGGGCGCCGCGCCGGCCTCTGATGCCGCGGGGCGCAGGCGGCTGCGGCGGCCCCGCGCGGCGCTCGCGGCCCCGGGAGGCGCGGCGGCGGCGGCGGCCGGATCTCTGAGGGCGCCGCGGCCCGGAGCGGTGCGGGGGCTGCCGCTGCCGGGGGCTCGCTCTGAGCGGGCTCGCCCCGCGCCGCCCGTGCGCACCGGTAGAGAGGAGAGGAGGAGGAGCGGAGGCGGAGGAGGAAGGAGGAGGAGGAGGAGGAACCGGCGCGGTGCCCGCGCCTGCCCCCGCCGCCCTGCCTGCGGCGGGCGTTGCGCGGCTCGGCCGCAGCGGAGCGCGGGCTCCGGCGGGCGCTGCGCTGCCCCCCCCCGCCCGCCGGGCTGGATATGTGGATGCTCACGTGAAGATGGATGTAGCGATCGGGCTGCTGGGCTGCTGACGCGTTCTGCTGGAGGGCAGCTCCGCGCCAAGGGGTTGTACGGTGAGTCCGGGGCGCGCGTGACCTTTCGCGACTGTCGCCGGGCGGAAGGGCGGCTGGGGGGATGGGGGGTGGGGGCGAGCGCGTGGCCCCGCTGAGCGCCGCGGGAGCCGGCGGAGGCAGAGCGGAGGCAGCGCCGTTGCCATGAGACGCTGACATTTCGCGGCCGAAAACCGGGCCGGGGGGCGGTTCGGGGGGGTCCGCAGCCGGTCCCGGGCCGCGCTGGCCGCCGCCTCCGCGGGGCTCCTCCGCGCCCGCCGCACTTGTTACCGCGGCGCTGCCGGCCGCGGCCGCGGGGCCAGGGGCGGGGGCGAAGGCGCCGCAAACTTCCCGGGGCTCCGCCGGGGCGCGCGGAAGCCCGCGCGGGCGGGCGGCTCCGCTGCCCCGGGCCCCGCTGGCCCCCGCCCGTGACTTGCACATCCCCGCGGCATCGCCCGCTCCGCTCCCCCCTCCGCGCTGGCGCCGCCTCTTGTTGCTTCCCCCGCCCCCGCGCCCTCGAGGCGGCCCCGGCTCGGCGCTGCCCGGAGCGAGCGGCGCGGAGAGAGAACCCGGCGCTCCGCGGGGCTCGCGGGGGTATGCTGCCCCGTGCCGGTGCCGGCGCTTGCCGCGGCGGGGCCTCGTGACCGGTGATGCTCCGCGTTCTGTCGATTTGTGACCGCGGTGGTGGTCGTGATGCCCGGGCGGTGTCTAGGCGATGCGGTCCCGGTGATGTCCGGAGCCAAGTCGGTATGGAGGTGCACGTTGTGGGTGTCCGTCCAGCGATGCTCGGTTCGTGCTGATGTCCGAGCCCAAGTGATGGCTCCGGTTCTGGAGTTGCACGGTTGTGGACAGCCCGTTCCCGGATCCCGCTGGCGATGCCCCGGTTGCGCCGATGCTCCGCTCCCGTGAGTCCCAGCCCCAGATGATGCCCCATTCGGCCTTCCCGGCGATGCCCCGTTCCGGCTTGCTGCCCCGGTTCCCGGTGCTGCCCCCATTCCCGGTGCTGCCGTCCGCCCTCCCGGGATGTCCCGGCTGTGGCGATGCCCTTGCTACCCGAATGCTGCCCTTCCTGATGTTCCCATTTCCCGTTGCACCCCATTCCCGGTGCTGCCCCATTCCCGGTGCTCCCGTTCCCCCCCCCGGGGGGTTTTTTTGTGGGGCTTGGGGGGGGGCCCCATTCCCGATGCTCCCCCATTCCGGTGTCCTCATTCCGATGCTCCCCATTGCCCCGGTGCTGCCCCATTCCCGATGCTCCCCCATTCCCGGTGCTCCCATCCGATTGGCTCCCCATTCCCGGTGCTGCCCATTCCCTGGTGCTTCCCCATTCCCGGTCTGCCCATTCCCGGTTGCTCCCCATTCCCGATGCTCCCCATTCCCAGGTGCTGCCCGCTTCCCAATGCTCCCATTCCCGGTGCTCCCCATTCCCGGTGCTGCCCATTCCCGTGCTTCCCCGATTCCCGGTGCACCCCATTCCGGTTTGCTCCCCATTTCCCGGTGCTCCATTCCCGGGTGCTGCCCGGTTCCCGGTGCTCCATTCCCGGCCGCGGGGTTATGTAAGTGGCTCGGCGCCGTGCGGGTGCTTCCGGCAGCTCGGCACCGGGGCTGAGCAAGAGCATCCGTGAATCTCCCAGCAAACGCTTGGTTAGTGACATTGCCTCCTCCGAGCCCGTCGCGCTCCCCACTTCCACATTCGCTTCCCGCCTGGAAAGAGCCTCACTTAGAGACTCGAGACTCGTCCCCCCGGTTTGTGGGTTTTTTTTTTTTGTTTTTTTTCTCTTTAATTTTGCAAAATCTGGACGTGCCGCGGGTGTCAGAGGGGGAGGCTCGGCGGGGCGCGGGAGCTGGCAGCGCTCCCTGCCTCCCCCGGCACACGGCACACAGTGTGGATGTCGCAAGCAGCAGCGAACAGGAGAGGCTTGTTCAGAATGAGCGAGGTGGGGGCTGGAGGGAGAGATGCGGACTCAGCTCCGGGCTCTGGAGTAAAGACTTTGGTGCTGCTGCTTTCCTCCGCCTGATTTGGGCTGAGATCGGGGCAGCGCTGCCAAATCAAGGCCGTGCTCTGTGCTCCGGAGGCGGGTGCCCCGGGAATTTTTGGGTGCTGAAGGTCGGCTCGAGAATGTGGACAAAAAAAAAAAAAAAAAAAAAAGAAAAAAATTCCAAGGCCGGGGTGTGCCTGCACCCCGGTGCGAGCAGGGCCATTTGGGGAAAGGAGGTGGGAAGCTGGAGCCTGCAGGTCTCAAATGAGCCCAGCCTGCCAGAGGGACCTGCTTGGATCTCGCTGCTTTGGAAAAATCGCGTTTGTGGGATTTTACAAGTTTTTTGGCCTTTTTTGGTTTTTTGGAAAGATTTCCAAGCTGGCAGCTCTGCTTGTGAGCGTGGTGCTGCGGGGAGGTTGCCTTGCCATGACACTCGTTGCTGGTTCCTGTGCTCCTCTGGGAGCGGCACAGCTCCAGAGCTGTTGGAAAGGAAGAGCAGCCTGGAATCATCCCCGCTTGCTCCCTGTGATATTCCCAGCCCTGCAGGTGGCTCAGACCCATCCCTGCAGGCTCCTCCTGCCTCTGGCCACCCTGTCCTTGGCCACGGCTCTCCCAGGCTGTTTTTCCAGCCCTGGATTGCTCCGTGCTCCGGAAAGGTGCTGAACAGAGCTGGACGGCACCGCCCAGGGAAGCGCTCCGGCCGCCTTGAAGATTGCAAAATAAATCCTCAGTTTGTGGATTGTGAGCTCCTTTAAAGTCCAGCGTTAACGTGCCACGCTGGGCAGCACGCAGCAACTTCCTCTGTTCTGTTTGGAATGAAAACTTGGGATCCTAAAGGGAAACTGGAGAACTGGGAGAACTGGTGGAGAACTGGGAGAACTGGGAGAACTGGAGAACTGGAACTGGGAGCAGGCAGGCCAGCCCACGTTCTGCTTCCTCAGGGGATGGGGGAGAGCAGAGCTGCTGAAATCCTCGGGAATTCGTTGCAGTTCTCAGCTCTCCCTGATTTTCTGGCCAGGTTGAGCAACTTGAGATCGTGCACGTTTCCCCTTTCAGTGGTGAGACTTGTGCTGTTAACAGAGCAGGAAATGCAGGGATCAGGATGTGCTGTTCTGCCTTTCACCAACTTCCAATTTCCAGAGGGGGGAAAAACGGCTCACTAAAGAGGCTGAGGTGGCACGAGAGTTTGTAACAGTCAGCAAAAAATGGGGGGAATTATTGGCGAAGTTGTGAGAGGATTTTGTGGGTTTTTCCGGAGCTGTCTTGGCTGTGGCTCAGCAGGGACTTGGGGTCCCATTTTGTGCCCTGTGGAGTGAGGAAGAGCCCAGAGAATTCCTGCACAGGAGCCGGAGAGCCTGAGCTCTTCCAGCACTCTGGGCTGGGGGGCTGAAAAATCTGGGAATGGGGGGGCGGGACCTGGTGGAGTGAGGCTCTGCGGGTCTTGATGGGTCAATCCTGGCTGAGGGGCAAAGCCAACACTTCCTGACCCAGGGAAGCTGATTCATAGTGTATGGAATCTGGGAGCAGCCGTGGGATCCCTGGGTGAGATCAGCTGTGCGGATCCTGAAGGATCTCCTTCTCCTTCTCCTTCTCCTTCTCCTTTTCTTCTCCTTCTCCTTCTCCTTTCCTTCTCCTTCTCCTTTCCTTCTGCCTTCTCCTTCTCCTTCTCCTTCTCCTTCTCCGTCTCTTCTCTTCTCCTTCTCCTTCTCCTTCTCCTTCTCCTTCTCCTTCTCCTTCTCCTTACCTTCTCCTTCTCCTTTCCTTCTCCTTCTCCTTCTCCTTCTCTTCTCCTTCTCCTTCTCCTTCTCCTTCTCCTTCTCCTTCTCCTTTTCCCTCTCCTTCTCTTCTCCTTTCCTCTCCTCCTCCCTCACTCCTCCTTCTCCTCCTCCTCACGGGGATTTTTGGGATGAGCTTATCAGCTCCCAGAGAGGGAAAATCCCTGATAGCCAATGGATTGGGATTGCTCCCATGGGATGGGGGCTGTGGTCAGGTAAGGAACTGGAATTCCGGAATTCCGTAAGGGGAATTCTGATGGGTTCAGGTGTTGGTGGCGATTTGGGGTTCAGGGTGCAAATGTTGAGGTTTTGAACTATTTAATCTTGTGGATTTCAGCTGAGCCTAAACTTCCTGAGGTTGGTGATCCTGGGTGTGTGCGGAAGCTCAAGGATCTCAATAGAGAATGCCGGGAGCTGCAGCCCAGGGTGGATCCAGCTGTGGGATCCCCTGGTGGGATCAGCTGTGGGATTTCCTTGGGGGGGATCCAGCTGTGGGATCCCCTGGGTGGGATCCCACTGATCCCATGGGGGGGTCACACAGGGGGTGCAGCCCCTTCTGAGATCCTGGCTCACTGGGCTGGGATTTATCCACCCCTCACCGAGATTTTAGGAATTTTTTCCATGATTTCAGCTGAAATGAAGCAGGGCAGACCCCCAGGATGTTTTCTGGGACCTCCAGGTGTGACACAGGAGGGGTGTGAGGGTGACAGCGACCCCTCTGTGCCAGCCCCAGCTCCTGCAGGGAACAGGGCTCAGCATCCCGTCTGCAGCCATGGGAAACCTCAGGGTGGCTCGGAATTCCTCCTGGAATCACTCCTGGAATGAGGAATATCAGAGTCTTCCTGAGGCTCTGCACCGAATCTGGGCGTGCAAAATTTTGGGAGAAGCATCCACAGCCTTGGGAACAATGAGGCTTCCAGGAGTTTTCCCATTGGGAAAAATGAGATTTCCAGGTGTTTTCCCATTGGGAAAAATGAGATTTCCAGGTGTTTTCCCATTGGAACAATGAGATTTCCAGGAGTTTTCCCACTGGGAACAACGAGGCTTCCAGGAGTTTTCCCACTGGGAAAAATGAGATTTCCAGGTATTTTCCCACTGGGAACAACAAGGCTTCCAGGAGTTTTCCCATTGGGAAAAATGAGATTTCCAGGTGTTTTCCCATTGGAACAATGAGACTTCCAGGAGTTTTCCCACTGGGAAAAATGAGATTTCCAGGAGTTTTCCCATTGGAACAATGAGACTTCCAGGAGTTTTCCCACTGGGAACAACGAGGCTTCCAGGAGTTTTCCCACTGGGAAAAATGAGATTTCCAGGAGTTTTCCCAATTGGAACAACGAGGCTTCCAGGAGTTTTCCCATTGGGAAAAATGAGATTTCCAGGTGTTTTCCCATTGGGAACAATGAGGCTTCCAGGAGTTTTCCCATTGCTGGTTCAAACACCTGGAATTGAAGGCATTTAAGGTGTTGAATTCCAGGGAACTTGTCCTGGTGGATCCAAGCACCAAATGGCATCCAACGGGCTCAGCCCTCAGTGCAGCTGCAGGTTTTCCACAGAAATTTGGAATTGTGCATCCCAAAGCCTGGAGCTGCTCCTTTTTCCCAGGATCCAGCTGGAGAGGAGCTGCTGGAGCTGCTTGGAGTTCGGGGGAGGTTGGAGTAGGGGCAGATGGTGTCNCCTGGAGCTGCTCCTTTTTCCCAGGATCCAGCTGGAGAGGAGCTGCTGGAGCTGCTTGGAGTTCGGGGGAGGTTGGAGTAGGGGCAGATGGTGTCGGGAAAGATCAGGGAAAATTCTGGGAAAGATCAGGGAAAGATCTGGGAAAAATCTGGGAAGGATCTGGGAAAGATCTGGGAGAAATCTGGGAAAGATGAGGGAAAGATCTGGGAATGATTTGGGAAAGATCAGTGGAAGATCAGTGAAAGATCTGGGAATGATCAGGGAAAGATGAGGGAAAGATCTGGGAAAATTCTGGGAATGATCTGGGAAAGATTTGGGAAAAAATCTGGGAAAGATCAGGGAAAGATCTGGGAATGATTTAGGAAAGATCAGGGAAATATCAGGTAAAAATCAGGGAAAAATCTGGGAAAGATCAGGGAAAAATCTGGGAAAGATCAGGGAAAGGTCTGGGAATGATCTGGGAAAGATCTGGGAAAACTGTGGGAATGATCAGGGAAAGATTTGGGAAAGATCTGGGAATGATCTGGGAATGATCAGGGAAAGATTCGGGAAAGATAAGGGAAAATTCTGGGAATGATCTGGGAAAGATCTTCCACTCCTGCCTCTGTGATGCTGGGATAATTCCCCGGAGCTCCCTATCCGGAGGGATTTAAGGAGCGCTGCCTTTGGAGCTGGGAGTGGCCCCTGACCTGACCTTTCCCAACATTTTTACGGATCCAGAGAGTGGATCGGGAGGATGAGGGGAGGGATGGGAAAACAAAATCACTGGGAGGGAGAGCGCTTGGGTCTTCAGGAGTGCCGGCTCCTTGTTGGGAAACCTCTGGATCAGAGGGCAGGGAAAAACCTCTGGATCAGCGGGGAGGGAAACATCTGGATCAGAGGAGAGGGAAACCTCTGGATCAGAGGGCAGGGAAAAACCTCTGTATTGGAGGGGAGGGAAACCTGTGGATCAGAGAGGAGGGAAAGCTCTGGATTGGCAGGAAAGGCAACCTCTGGATCAGCGGGCAGGGAAACCTCTGGATCAGGCAGGAAGGGAAACCTCTGGATCAGAATGGAGGGAAAAACCTCTGAATCAGAAGGGAGGGAAACATCTGGATCAGGCAGGGTGGGAAATCTCTGGATCAGAAGGGAGGGAAACCTCTGGATTGGCAGGAAGGGAAACCTCTGGATCAGCGGGCAGGGAAACCTCTGGATCAGCGGGCAGGGAAACCTTTGGATCAGCGGTCCCAGCTGGAGGATATTTCCATGGATTGTACTTCCAGGGGGGATATTTCCCTGCCGGCCTCGCTGGGTGAATGCCGGCCTTGTCCGGGGCGCTTTAACCCCGCACAATTCCCGACTTTGTGCCAGGGAAGCGTCCCTGGGAACAGGGCAGGGATTATGCGCTGCCGCGGGGGCAGCTGCGCTCCTCCCGCTCCTCCCGCCTGCTCCGGGATCCCGGCGGATCCTTGGGAATTTTAACTCTTCCCTAAACCCCGGACAAGGATCT
>NDFG01000032.1:1501343-1512854 GCA_002167245.1 Sporophila hypoxantha
ATCTGGGTGGGCTCAGGGACAAAATTGTTTATTTCCCATATTTTTTATAGCTGGGTAGGAATTTTTTTTTGGAGAAAGGGGATTTTGGGAGCCTGGTCATGTGTTGGGTGTTTGTCTTCCACATTCCTCAAAATTATTTGGGATTTTGGCCAGTGAAGGGCTGGTTGATCCCTGTCAGTCCAGATATGGATTTTATGGGATTATATTGTTCATATATGGGTTATATATAGGAGCATTCTTGTAGGGAATGGGGTCTCCTGTATTAAATCCCTTTTTCCAGTGGGAAAATCCCCTTGGGATTTGGGAAGCACTCTCCTTAATCTGGGTGGGCTCAGGGACAAACTTGTTTATTTCCCATATTTTTAATAGCTGTGAAGGATTTTTTTTTTTTTTTTTTTTAAGAAAAGTGATTTTGGGAACCTGGTCACATGTTGGGTGTTTGTCTTCCACGTTCCTCAAAATTATTTGGGATTTTGGCCAGTGAAGGGCTGGTTGATCCCTGTCAGTCCATATATGGATTATATAGGATTATATCCAGGAGTGTTCTTGGAGGGAATGGGGTCTCCTGTATTAAATCCCCTTCTTCCAGGGGGAAAATCTCTTTGGGATTTGGGAAGCACTCTCCCTAATCTGGGTGGGCTCAGGGACAAAATTGTTTATTTCCCGTGTTTTTTGTAGCTGGGTAGGAATTTTTTTTTGGAGAAAGGGGATTTTGGGAGCCTGGTCACATGTTGGGTGTTTGTCTTCCACATTCCTCAAAATTATTTGGGATTTTGGCCAGTGAAGGGCTGATTGATCCCTGTCAGTCCATATATGGATTATATAGGATTATATAGAATAATATTGTTCATATGTGGGTTATATCCAGGAGGATTCTTGTAGGGAATGGGGTCTCCTGCATTAAATCCCCTTCCTCCCGTAGGAAAATCCCTTTGGGATGGGAAAATCCCACTCTCTCTAACCTGGGTGGGCTCAGGGACAAAATTGTTTATTTCCCATATTTTTTATGGCTGAGAAGGAATTTTTTATTGGAGAAAGGGGATTTTGGGATCCATCCCACACTGGATATTTGGGATGCTGCTGCTCCATCACCCTTCCCTCGATTCCTGACAAATCCCACCCCATCAGCTCCCTGATCTTTTTCTGGCCCCTCTTTCCAGTTCCTGTCTGGATCCAGAGGAATTCTTTCCTGCCTTTTCCAGAAATAATCTGCTCTCCCAAAATAGCTGGGAATGGAGGGCACTGCCTTGGCTCTTCCCAGACAGATTTTGAATTTTTGGGCTCTTTTGGGATGAGGAATTTTTCCCAAGGTGTGGGATCAGGCTGTCCATGAGATTCCTCCTTCCATGCAATATTGAAGGACCACTTGAAATTCCTCACAGGAATTTTGTTGTTTGATCTCAGGGAAAGGTTCTTGGCCCAGAGGGTGCTGGGCTCTGAATACAGGGAATGTCACATTCCCAAGGCTCTCAGAATTT
This sequence comes from Sporophila hypoxantha, assembly GCA_002167245.1. Taxonomy (NCBI): domain Eukaryota; kingdom Metazoa; phylum Chordata; class Aves; order Passeriformes; family Thraupidae; genus Sporophila; species Sporophila hypoxantha. Next base: position 1,502,822 of record NDFG01000032.1, read on the forward strand.
CAGGAATATTTGGAAAATATTTAGAAAGTATTTGGAAAGTATTCCCAGGGATTTGCAGGGTGGGGTTGTTGGGGTGGCAGGGCAGGCTCTGGATGATCCTGGGATAATCAGGCACTTCCAGAGGGATCCTGCAGGGATCTCCCCCCCTGGCAGGAGATTTTCCTTGGAATTTCTGGCATCAGGCAGATCCTTGTGAAGGATTTTCCCAAGGATTTTCAGCTGGAAGTGATGGGAGCTGGAATGTGCCTGCAGGGATGGTCTGTGTTCCAATCCAACCTTTTGGGAAGNCATGTGTTGGGTGTTTGTCTTCCACATTCCTCAAAATTATTTGGGATTTTGGCCAGTGAAGGGCTGGTTGATCCCTGTCAGTCCAGATATGGATTATATAGGATTATATTGTTCATATATGGGTTATATATAGGAGCATTCTTGTAGGGAATGGGGTCTCCTGTATTAAATCCCCTTTTTCCAGTGGGAAAATCCCTTTGGGATTTGGGAAGCACTCTCCCTAATCTGGGTGGGCTCAGGGACAAAATTGTTTATTTCCCATATTTTTAATATCTGTGAAGGAATTTATTTTTTTTTTAAGAAAAGGGATTTTTGAACCTGGTCACATGTTGGGTGTTTGTCTTCCACATTCCTCAAAATTATTTGGGATTTTGGCCAGTGAAGGGCTGATTGATCCCTCTCAGTCCATATATGGATTATATAGGATTATATAGGATTATATTGTCCATATGTGGGTTATATCCAGGAGTGTTCTTGTAGGGAATGAGGTCTCCTGCATTAAATCCCCTTCTTCCAGGGGGAAAATCCCTTTGGGATTTGGGAAGCACTCTCCCTAACCTGGATGGGCTCAGGGACAAAATTGTTTATTTCCCATATTTTTTATGGCTGAGAAGGAATTTTTTTTTTTGGAGAAAGGGGATTTTGGGATCCATCACACACTGGATATTTGGGATGCTGCTGCTCCATCACCCTTCCCTCGATTCCTGACAAATCCCACCCCATCAGCTCCCTGATCTTTTTCTGGCCCCTCTTTCCAGTTCCTGTCTGGATCCAGAGGAATTCTTTCCTGCCTTTTCCAGAAATAATCTGCTCTCCCAAAATAGCTGGGAATGGAGGGCACTGCCTTGGCTCTTCCCAGACAGATTTTGAATTTTTGGGCTCTTTTGGGATGAGGAATTTTTCCCAAGGTGTGGGATCAGGCTGTCCATGAGATTCCTCCTTCCATGCAATATTGAAGGACCACTTGAAATTCCTCACAGGAATTTTGTTGTTTGATCTCAGGGAAAGGTTCTTGSCCCAGAGGGTGCTGGGCTCTGAATACAGGGAATGTCACATTCCCAAGGCTCTCAGAATTTCAGGAATATTTGGAAAATATTTAGAAAGTATTTGGAAAGTATTCCCAGGGATTTGCAGGGTGGGGTTGTTGGGGTGGCAGGGCAGGCTCTGGATGATCCTGGGATAATCAGGCACTTCCAGRGGGATCCTGCAGGGATCTCCCCCCTGGCAGGAGATTTTCCTTGGAATTTCTGGCATCAGGCAGATCCTTGTGAAGGATTCTCCCAAGGATTTTCATCTGGAAGTGATGGGAGCTGGAATGTGCCTGCAGGGATGGTCTGTGTTCCAATCCAACCTTTTGGGAAGCATGATCCAATGTGAGGAACTGATGAAATTCCCAAATCGTGGAATGTTTCTAACRACACCAATTTATCCAGCCTCTCCTGCCTTTCTCTCCCATAAATATCACCCCATTTCCAAGAAAATTATTTGCACTCTTTGTGACAATCTTTGATAAAATTGGAGCTGGATACTTGAAAAATTCCTGGATTTCCATAGGATTAAAAAATAAATAAATAAATAAAAAAGGGATTTTTGGCATCCCAGCTGTGCCATCCATGGCTTTTTGTGCTGGGAATGGGAAAATGGGAGTGAGGAGCAGGAGGAAGGAGGGAAAAGGAGGGAAAAGGATGGGATGGGGGTTGTTCCTTCCCATATTCCCATCCCYTTCCATCGTGGATCCCATCCCAGATATTCCACCAGCAGCTCCCAGACTCCCCCTGAGCTGCAGCTCTGGAATGTGAGTTAGGAATTAAGGGAATATCCCAGGGGAGGGGAGGTTCAGGAACTGGGATCACCCCGGGATTGGAGGCTGTTTTCCCTGGACATGGAAACTCTGCTCCTTGGATATTGGATTCCCCTCCCATTTTCCTGATTTTTGGCATTGTTTTGATGGAGCAATCCAGACATTGGGGAAGTGTTACACTGCAAAGCTCAAATCCACACGGGAATGCTGTCACGGGAGTTTTTGGGATGGGTTTTAAGCTGGAATTTGTTCTCCTCAGGCTCAATGTAATTCCCTTTTTYCTGAGCTGTCCCTGCTGKAGGATGAGATGCAGGAAAATGGGAATTWTCCCAATTTGCTGCAGCTGGAGCACCTCGTTAACCAACCAGAGCTGCTCCCACTCCATTTATTTTAAACTCCTCCCACTTGGAGCTAATCCTGACCATTCCTTAAAGCTGGGAGCTTGGTTTAATTCCCAAAAAACCATATTGGAATGAGCTGGCTGCTCCTGTTATCCTGCTTCCCCCAATGTAAGTTTTTATTTATTTATTAAAAAAATTTATTTGCTTGAGAGGGGAGGGAAAGGTGGRTGGGCAATCCAGGGTTTTCCTGGAYGTGGAATTCTGAATAAATTAGGGAGGGAATTTCTTTGCTGTGCTCCAGGTTTTCCTGTGGGATTTGAGTGAAGGTCCTGGAGCAGCTTTTGTGGGGCTGGAGGGGRATTCTGCTCCCAGGGCTGCCTCTGGGTATTCCCATGTGGATTGGTGGAATTCCAGGCAGAAAAAGGAAGTTTTAAGGACTTTGGGGTCTCTGGGATGAGGTTGATTTAGAATTTTTGAGGTTGAACTTAAGGGGAGAGATGTGGGCTTTGGGATAAATTGTGATTTCCAAGAATTATCCCAAGTGATCAGAGAGTTTTGGAAAATCCAGTGGTTTCCTAGAAAAAGAAATTCAATTCCAACCAAATTCAAGCAGGGATAGGGAGGGGATTTCCTCATTGTGCTCCATTTTTTTGGTTTTTTTTTTGGGGGGGTAAAGGTCCTGGAGCAGCTTTTTGAAGGAATTCGGGGTCTCTGGGATGAGGTTAATTTAGGATTTCTGATGTTGACCCTAATGGGAAAAACTGTGGGSTTTGGGAGAAATTGTGATTTCCAAAAACTATCACAGGTGAGCTTTGGAAAATCCAGTGTTTTCCTAGAAAAAGAAATTCAATTCCAAGTAAATTCAAACAGGGATAGGGAGAGGATTTCCTCATTGTGCTTTGTTATTTTGGTGTTTGTTTTTTTTTTGTTTTTTTGTTTGTTTGTTTTGTTTTTGGGATAAAGGTCCTGCAGAAGCTTTTTTAAGGAATTTGGAGTCTCTGGGATGAGGTTAATTTGGGATTTCTGATGTTGACCCTAATGAGCAAAACTGTGGGCTTTGGGATAAATTGTGATTTCCAAGAGTTCTCCCAGGTGAGTTTTGGGAAATCCAGTTCTTTCCAGGGTAACCCATGTGGATCAAGTGAATTCGAGGGAATGTGGGAGAAAAAGGAGGTTTTAAGGAATTTGGAATCTTTGGGATGATTCTTCCTGATTTAGGATTTCTTGAGGTTGAACCTAAGGGGAAAATTGTGGAGTTTGGGATAAATTGTGATTTACAAGAGTTATCACAGGTGAGCTTTGGAAAATCCAATGTTTTCCTAGAAAAAGAAATTCAATTCCAAGTCAACTCAAACAGGGATAGGGAGAGGATTTCCTCATTGTGCTTCATTATTTTGGGGTTTTTTTGGGATAAAGGTCCTGGAGCAACTTTTGTGGGGCTGGAGAGGAGTTCTGCTCCCAGGGCTGCCTCTGGAGCTGCTCTCCCATGTGCTTTTCCAGGGTATCCCATGTGGATCAAGTGAATTCCAGGAAATGTGGGAGAAAAAGGAGGTTTTAAGGAATTTGGAGTCTTTGGGATGAGGCTGATTTAGGATTTCTGAGGTTGAACTTAATGGGCAAAACTGTGGGGCTTGGGGTAAATTATGATTTCCAAAAGTTATCGCAGGTGAGTTTTGGAAAATCCAGTGCTTTTCCTAGAGAAAGAAATTCAGTTCCAAGTGAATTCAAAACGGGGTTGGGAGGAGATTTCCTCATTGTGCTCTATTATTTGGGGATGATTTTGTTTTGGTTTTTTTTCTTTTTGTTTTGTTTTTGGGATAAAGGTCCTGCAGAAGCTTTTTAAAGGAATTTGGGGTCTCTGGGATGAGGCTGATTTAGGATTTCTGATGTTGACCCTAATGGGCAAAACTGTGGGCTTTGGAGTAAATTATGATTTCCAAAAGTTCTCCCAGGTGAGTTTTGGAAAATCCAGTGCTTTTCCAGGGTATCCCATGTGGATCGAGTGATTCCAGGAAATGTGGGAGAAAAAGGAGGTTTTAAGGAATTTGGGAGTCTTTGGGATGAGGCTGATTTAGGATTTCTGAGGTTGATTTTAATGGGCAAAACTGTGGGGTTTGGGGTAAATGATGATTTCCAAAAGTTATCGCAGGTGAGTTTTGGAAAATCCAGTGCTTTTCCTAGAAAAAGAAATTCAATTCCAAGTAAATTCAAGCAGGGATAGGGAGGGGATTTCCTCATTGTGCTCCATTTTTTTGTTTGGTTTTTTTTTGGATAAAGGTCCTGCAGCAGCTTTTTAAAGGAATTTGGAGTCTCTGGGATGAGGCTGATTTAGGATTTCTGATCTTGAACCTAATGGGCAAAACTGTGGGCTTTGGGATAAATTATGATTTCCAAGAGTTATCCCAGGTGACCAGAAAAAATCACCTGGAAAAATGGGAATGTGCTGGGAATTCTTCTGCTTTGGGCATTTGGTGTTTTTATTTTCCTGCACGAGTTCTGTGCTATAAAACACAAGAGAACTTTCAAAACTGAGGGGTTTTGCTTCAAAGCTGTCACAACACTGAGACGTTTTCCAGTTTTTTAAAAATCAGGAATTGATGGGATATGTCAGCCTTTGGAATCCATCCCTTTTCCTGCTGGAACAAAAGTTGGGTGGGAGGAGAGGGAAGGATGGAGCCACATCTTGGGTGGGTGAGGAAGGAGCTGCTGCCCAATCCAACGGGAGAAATCCTGGATTTTTCCAGAAATTCCTGGTTTTTTAAACCAGGCTGTGGATGTGCCATGGGCAGGAAGGGAGCTGGAGGTCTTTGGAATGATTTATTTGGGATCAGCAAGGCTGGGTTTGCTCCTTTGCTCCTGATCCCAGCTGGGCTCTGTTAAAATTAAATTTGTTGTATTTTGACACCAATTAATTGATTAACAGTTAATTAATGTCACCTGGCTGATGGAGCTGGAATTGTTGGGATTTTCCTGTGCAGGGCCAGGAGCTGGATTGGATCCTTGTGGGATCTTGACTGGAGGTTCCTGATCCCAGCTGGGCTCCATCAGCCCTTGTGTTGGGACACCAATTAACTGCTCATTAGTTAATTGGTTGCATCTGGCTGTGGGTGCTGATGGAGCTGGAATTCCTGGGATTTTCCTGTTCAGGGCCAAGGGCTGGATTTGATCCTTCTGGGATCTGTTCCTGATCCCACCTGAGCTCTGGCAAACCTGAATTTGTTGGTTTGGGACACCAATTAATTGATTATCAGTTAATTAATGTCACCTGGCTGTAGGTACTGATGGAGCTGGAATGTTGGGATTCTCCTGAGCTGGGCCAGGAGCTGGATTGGATCCTTGTGGGATTTTTGACCAAAGGTTCCTGGGCTTTATCAGCGCTTATATTGGGACACCAATTAATTAACTATCAGGTAATTAATGTCACCTGGCTGATGGAGCTGGATTTGTTGGGATTTTCCAGTGCAAGACCAGGAGCTGGATTTGATCCTTGTGGGGTCTTTGACCAGAGGTTCCTGATCCCAGCTGGGCTCTATCAAACCTAAATTTGTTGTACTGGGACACCAGTTAATTGATCATTAGTTAATTGGTTGCACCTGGACGTGGGGGCTGATGGAGCTGGAATTTTTGGGATTTTCCTGAGCCAGGCCAGGAGCTGGATCTGATCTCACCTGAGCTCTATCAAACCTAAATTTGTTGTACTGGGACACCAATTAATTGATCATTAATTAATTGGTTGCACCTGGATGTGGGTGTTGATGGAGCTGGAATTTTTGGGATTTTCCTGAGCCAGGCCAGGAGCTGGATCTGCTCTCACCTGAGCTCTAGCAAACCTAAATTTGTTGTACTGGGACACCAATTAATTGATTATCAGTTAATTAATGTTGCTTGGTTGTAGGTGCTGATGGAGTTGGAATTTTTGGGATTCTCCTGAGCAGGGCCAGGGGTTGGATTTGATCTTTGTGGGATTTTTGACCAGAGGTTCCTAGGCTCTATCAGCCCTTATATTGGGACAGCAATTAATGAATTATCAGCTAATTAATGTCACCTGGCTGATGGAGCTGGAATTGTTGGGATTTTCCAGTGCAAGACCAGGAGCGGGATTTGATCCTTGTGGGATCTTTGACCAAAGGTTCCTGATCCCAGCTGGGCTCTATCAAACCTAAATTTGTTGTACTGGGACACCAATTAATTGATCATTAGTTAATTGGTTGCACCTGGCTGTGGGTGCTGATGGAGCTGGAATTTTTGGGATTTCCAGGAGTTGGATTTGATCCTTGTGGGTTCTTTGCACCTTGGGCTATTCCATGAATGGTTTGTGGCAGCAGAAAATGGGACTGAAATGATGAATTAAGAGTTTTTTTCCCAGATTTATGGGTGGGATTGACCTGGGTTGGTATCCATGGATTCCTGGGAAATCCAGGCAGTGCAGCTCTTTTCCAAGGGCAATTCCAACACCAGCAGATCCCAGCAATCGCGTGCTCAGCAGAGCCTTAAAAAAAATAAAATATGAAAAAAAATCCCCCTGGAATGGTTTGGGTTTGGAAAGGACCTTAAATCCCATCCATTCCCACAACCAGGGAAGCTTCTCCTATCCCAGCTTGCTCCAAGCTCCACGAGCAACATTGGATCTCGTTAGTTTAATTAAACTCTGTTTGCCTCATAGCAAGCTTAGCTTTACCTCAGGCACCAAACCCCGGAATTCTCCTGCTGGGATCCCAATCCTGAGAAAAAGAACCATTTTTTGCCCACAGCTACTCTGTGCTCAAAAAAAAAAAAAAAAAGAAATATCCCTCAAAATTCTGGGTTTTTTAGAAGTGCAGTGTCAATAGCCTGGAACCAAACTCCCACCTGGGGAAATCCAATGGGATTTCTCCTCTGGGTTTTCCCTCCTTCCCCAAGAGCCCTTTCCTGGATGTGCTGAGGGAAGGCGGCTCCTGAATATTTTTTTAGGGTTTGTGGGAGAYTGTAGGAATGATACAATACCAACCCAGGGTAAATCCCACCCCAGAAATCTGGAAAAAAACTTCTTAATTCATCAGTTCAGTCCCATTTTCTGCTGGCAAATATTCATGGAATATCCCAAGGTGCAAAGAACCCACGAGGATCAAATCCGACTCCTGGCAATCCCAAAATTGTAGGAATTTGGGCAGGCCCTAAATGAGGGGTTTTAAGGAATAAATGGGATCCTTCCTTTTTTTTTTTGTTTGCTGGGAAAGCTGTGGAATTCTTCACTCCTGGGTGGGATTTTCCAGCTGATTTTTTGGGAGAAATTAAAGGTTCTGTGCTCTGCCTGAGCTGTTTGGGGATTTGTGGATGGGAAAACTGGGRCAGGATGGGATAAACTGGTGAACCCTGGATAACCAATGAACCCTTTCCTTATCCAGACCCTGCAGTTGGAGATTTGGGTGGGAAAAATCAGGGGTGTGGGAGAATCCATGTCTGGATAAGACCTGGAGTGCCAGGAGCCAGGGAATGGCTTCCCAGTGCCAGAGGGTGGGGAGGGATGGGAGACTGGGAATTCCTGGCTGGGATGGGATTCCCAGAGCTGCCCCTGGATCCCTGGCAGTGCCCAAGGCCAGATTGGATGGGATTTGAGCTGGAACAATGGAAGCTGTTCATGGATTGGAATGGGATGAGCCTTTCTGGGCTTATTGGATGTCCTCAAAGTCCTGATCCAAAGGAATTCCAATGGAACTTGGATGTTTTCTCTGCCTGGAAAGTCCTCACTGGACTCGCACTGGGAGGCTTGAGGGTGATTTGGTGATCCCTGAGCTGAGCTGATGGATTGGGAAGGGTTGGGTGTGCTGGTGTTTGCAGGGGTCTGAGGATAAGGGAAGAGACGAGGATCTGACTCCATGTTTCAGAAGGCTGATTTATTATTTTATGATATATATTACATTAAAACTATACTAAAAGAATAGAAGAAAGGATTTCATCAGAAGGCTGGCTAAGAATAGAATAGCAAAGAATGATAACAAAGGTTTGGGGCTAGGCTCTCTGTCTGAGCCAGCTGGGCTGTGATTGGCCATTAATTAGAAACAACTAACATGGACCAATCACAGATTCACCTGTTGCATTCCACAGCAGCAGATAATCATTGTTTACATTTTGTTCCTGAGGCCTCTCAGCTTCTCAGGAGGGAAAATCCTAAGAAAAGGATTTTTCAGAAAATATCATGGCTACAGTTGGGAATTTCCTCTGGTTCCAGGTCCTTGCGTTGATCTTTTATTGTTATGGAAAATGTTCCCAGAATCCTTTGAGAAAAGTGGGAATGAGGTGGTGTTTTGGATTGGCAGAATGGGGGAAGTTTGAGAGGACTTTGGGATTCATTTCAGCTGGAATGGGAAGGGGAGTTGGGAGATGGAGATTTGTGGAGCTGGGAATGGGAATGATTCCATGGAGAGGGACTGGGGACAAGGGATGGAGGGACAGGAGCCAGGGAATGGCTCCAGTGCCAGAGGGCAGGGATGGGTGGGAGATTGGGAATTGGGATTCCTGGCTGGGCTGGAATTGCCAGAGCAGCTGTGGTCCCTGGATCCCTGGCAGTGCCCAAGGCCAGGCTGGGGCAACTGGGGCACCCTGGGACAGTGGAGTGCTGGGGCTGGAATGGGATGTTGTGGATTTTCTGCAGGAAGTTTGGTTGCTGCTTCCGAATGTTTGCAAAACACTCCAACTTCAACAGAGGATCCCAAGGAGTCCTCAGAGCCTGGTGTAAAATGTTTCTTTTGGAGGAATCAGCTCCTGGAAGTTTGTTGTCCACTGGGCTTGGGCTGTGCTCCAGGGAACAGGGACAGGAAGCAAGAGGAAACGGCCTCAGGGTGGGCCCAGCAGGAATTATTCCCCATGGAAAGGGTGCTCAGCCTTGGCACTGCCCAGGGAGGGTTGGAATCCTCATTCCTGGAGGGATTTTAAAAATCCATGTGGATGTGCCCTTGGCAGTGCTGGGAATGGTTGGATTTGGCTCTTGGAGGGCTTTTTTCGCCCACCTTCTAATGCATTCTTCTAAGATTGGGTTGAAGAACTAAAGAATCCTGGGTGTATGAGAATCAAACCTCGTCAGGGAATTTCTCTCAGAGCGAATGATTGATGGATGTTTATCCAGCCCCTCTGACTGATAGGAGTTAGGGAACTGCATTTTCCCCTTTCTAGTAACAATTCATTCTCTAAATATTTATACTCCTTTCAATTGCTAGAGGTTGATTCCCACATCCATTAATGTTTCCTTAAAATCCCCCTCACAATAATGCCGTCAAAATCTCAGTGGGATTTTTCAAGTACGATGCAGCTGGAAGTCAAAGTTAGTTTTACTTGCAGAATTGAGACCTGGATTTTCTGGTATTCCAGAGTAAAGTTAGTTAATGAGATAGAGAGGAGTTTTTGGCTGATCTTGGTGTCACAGCAGGGAAAACTCGGACTCCCGGATAGCATTTAAACCCTCCAAATTTGGGAAGATTAAGGATTTGATTTCCTGAATTTAACAGTGAGAGATGTTCTAATTGGGAATATTTTCTGGGAATTATTTCTGTGAGAATGGGATGGATGAAAATGTTATGAGATTCATAGGAAGATAAGATTTTGGACAGGGAGAGTGTGAAATTAATAG
>NDFG01000032.1:1531972-1559532 GCA_002167245.1 Sporophila hypoxantha
CTCCAATCCTTCTGCTCATCCCTGAGCCATTTTCCAGCTCATCCCAATTTTAGGGAATGATCTGCTTTGGCACTTCCAGCCCCTTCCAGAGCAACCTGGAGGAAAACCTGGATTTTTCCATGCRGGGAGTGAAGGTTTGGCCACATCCCAGCCTTGCCCCAGCATGGATSTGCTCCAAGCTTTCCCTGTTCCTCCTGGATAAGTTGGAATACAAATGGAGCTGTGGGGAAGGGTTGGGAGCWTTTTTTGGGATGACAACTTCCAGGTGGAGGATTTATAAACAGCCTGTTTTCCTTAAGGAAAAATCCTCCTCCCTTTCCTGGGATGTTTTGTGGGTTTATTTTGCATCCAATGGCGCTGGCTGATTTGTGGCAAGAGGAAAATCCGATCAAATCCCAACTTGTGTGGATGAAGGGATGGATCTGTGTCTCCTTGGAATGCTGCATTCCTGGTTTTTTTTTTCCCTAAGGGAGACCTTGGCTCTGCTCAGGTTTTTTACAGCAGAACCAATCCCAGGTATTTTGGGGATGAGTCTGGAAATGTTTGGAGGATCTCAGATCCTGACTGGAATGCTGAATCAAGCATTAATCCTCTTTTTCCTTAGGAATTTGCTCTTGTGTCTGTGCTGGGAGAAGAGCAGGGATTACAGATCAGGATCATGCTTAAAAAATAGGGAAAAAATTCCAATTCCCTTTTCCTGTGTCATTCCCCTTTGCAGCCAAGGACTTCCAATCAAATCCCAATTTTTGTGGATGAAGGGATGGATCTGTGTCTCCTTGGAATGCTGCATTCCCATTTTTTCCCTAAAAATGGGCACTGCTGGGCTCTTGTACAGCAGAACCAATCCCAGTTATTTTGGGAACGAGCCTGGAAATGTTTGGAGGATCTCAGATCCTGACTGGAATGCTGAATCCAGCATTAATCCTCTTTTTCCTTAGGAATGTGCTCCTGTATCCGTACTGGGAGAGCAGCAATTTTCCATGGATTGCTGGGAATTGTGAATTTGTGTTGGATCAGAAGTCTGTGGTTTATTCCAAATTACTTTCTGCAGGGATTATGGATCAGGGTAACATTTAAAAATTGGGAAARAATTCCCTTTTTCCCTGCCTGTCTCGTTCCCCTTTGCTCCCAAGGATTTCCATGCCTGGGGGAAATGGACAGAAAACAATTCCTCCCCTTTCAGTGGAGCTGGGAATGTGGCTGCAGGGAATGTCTCCTGTGAATATTCAATTTCCCTAAATCCATTATTTCCCCAGGATTTCTGTTCCTGGGAGTATTTAATTTCATTTTTCCCATCAAATTTGGGATTTCTCCCTCAGCCCCAGCCATGCTCTCTCCCACGAGCTTTCTTAGGAGCTGTTTTGCATGGATTTGGCCATCCAAACTTTTTTATCCAAGCAGGAAAACCAGGAGGTGCAACCAGAACCTTCCCCCCACAAATTCCCCTTGTTGTTCATTCCCAAATTTCCAAACACAAAACCCAATCCAAGCCCTGAGATGTTCCAGGAGAGGGAGCTGAGAAAATGAGATTGAACCCCGAGCGACCGCCCGACCTCTTCTCATCCCTCCAAATCCAGGGTGGAATGGCTCTAATCCACACTTTTAATGGAATTTTCCCCTGGAGACCCCACTMAGAGCCACTTTTCCCTCTCCTGATTGCCACCAGCAGGGCCAGGGCTGCTGATGTGGCAGAAATGCTTCATTAACCACTGCAAGTTTAATTGCTCCTTAAGTGCCRGCTGCATTCCCAGATTTCCCTGCAGCCTGGATGATCCATGTGCTGTTCCCACCAAAATGCAATGGGGGCACTTGGAGTCATTTGGCCCAAATTCCAGAGTGGTCCATTTGATGCTGAATTCCCAAATTTTTTTCCTGGAGCTCTGAGTTCCCTGGCCCAAATTCCAGAGTGGCCCCTCTGGTGCTGAATTCCCAATTTTTTTTTTGCTGGAGCTCTGAGTTCCTTGGCAGCCAAATTGTTCCTCCTTGGCAGAGGAATGAGAAATCTGGGAGTCTTAAAAGTGCAAATTTGGATTGTTGGAATATTCCAGRGAACCAAGTCATGGGTAGATGATGAAGGAATTCTGGGAATTCAAACTGGGATTGGARTTTTTAGCTCTGGGATGAAGGTGTGCTCTGAGTTCGTGGGGCTGCTCCATCTGAAATCCTGATTTTTCTTGGCTAAAGCAGCTGGGAATGGAGCCCAGATTGATTTATTCCAGTGGCAAARGGAGTTCATGATCCTGGTTTTTATTTTTGTTGTGGATTTAATTTGGTGGAGTGATAATCAATCCTGATTCCAAGGATTTGTGCCCTTGGAGGTGACCTGGTGTGAGCGAGCAAATAATCCTGGGAATGTCAATGAAGTCAGCTTTGATCCTGAGGTGCTGCAGTGTTCCCTAACRCCTGGATAGCGTGGAAAAATGGAATAAACTTCAGGATTTGAAGAGGCTTCTCCCATGGAGCCAGGCTGGGAGAGCTGGGAATGTTCCCTGGAGAGGAGAAGCTCCAGGGAGAGCTCAGAGCCCCTGGCAGGGCCTGAAGGGGCTCCAGGAGAGCTGGAGAGGGACTGGGGACAAGGCATGGAGGGACAGGAGCCAGGGAATGGCTCCCAGTGCCAGAGGGCAGGGATGGATGGGAGATTGGGAATTGGGAATTCCTGGCTGGGCTGGAATTGCCAGAGCAGCTGTGGCTGCCCCTGGATCCCTGGCAGTGCCCAAGACAGGGCTTGGAGCAGCCTGGGACAGTGGGAGGTGTCCCTGCCCATGGAAAAGGGCTGGAATGGGATGAAATTTAAAATCCTTTCCATTCTGTGTTTGGGGTTATTTTCTTTTTATCCCAATTTTTAACCCTTTCTTCCCTAAGGCTGTAGTGTCACAGGAATGAAATTCCCCCAGGAATTTTTGGGTGGAGTTAAATCCGCTGCAAGTGGCTCCTGTGGGATTTGTGCTTCCCAAGGATTTGARCCTTGGGCTGGGGATGATGGAGAGAGCAGGAATAGGGAGAGATCCCAGGGTGGGATGTGGAGGAATTTGGGATTTCCTGGAATTCTCTTTCCTGATGTTTAAATCAAGGATTAAGCACCTGGGGAAGATCCCAAAACACAACCAGTGGCTGTCCAGTCCCTGGGCATCCGTTTCCAGCTGATTCCAACAACAAAACCTCATGGAAAAGTCCCCAAGGCTGGATTTTGCCTCTGGAATTTTGTCCAAACCAGCAGGGATACAAGAAAGCTGGGAATAGCTGCTGAAGGTGGGAAAACCATCTTTTATCCAGAAAATGGGAATGGCAGGAATTATTTCAGCACCTTCTGCAGCTGTACAACAAAGGGGATGCTTCCCACAAAAAAAAATTGGGATTGAGGAAGGAAAAATGGGGAAGCTGTCCCTGCGTGTGATGCTGCAATCAGGGATTTGTGCTGCTGGGTCTTTTAATTCCAGCTCCAGAAATGCTCCCTCCAAAATCAGCTGAGTTTTCCAGGCCCAGCTATTTTTAGGGAGAAGGTTTTATTTTGGATCCAGTTGATCAAAGGAAAGGAGGAAAATTTTCCAAGAAACTCTGGAAAGCGGGAGAGCGGCTCCGCCAGGAATCGGCCTCGAGGGACACTGGGASAGGCTCAGATTGGAAATCAGGAATTGKTTTATCCCAGAAAGGCTTGGAAAAGCCTGGAATGGGCTGCCCAGGCAGTAGTGGAGTCGTTATCCATGGAAATATTCCCCMAAAAAATGTGGATATGACACTTAAGGGCATGGTTGGATTCTGATCCTAAAGGTTTTTCTCAACTTAAGTAATTTTAGGATTCCTCTGGGAACCTGACCACTGCTGATGTTCCTAGCRATTCCTGGGAATTCAGACMKATTGAGCACTGCYAARTGGTCCCAAAATCCCACAAAACCCATGGAATGTGATTTTTATACCCCTCTGCTCCCAGATTTTTAGGCTTGGAATTGTCGTTGTCACTGGGGCTTGGAAKAAGGGGAAATCCCAATTAGTGCTGATGGTGATTATTTGGATTATTTTAATTAAATTTAATTCCCWGGATACTCAGACATTTCAGAGGTCACGATCTGGGGGAAAAATGTTTTGGATAAAATACAGGAAAGTGGTTTAATTGCTGGGCTAACTTTTTGTGGGATTGATGGAAAAAAAAAATCCCATTAAAAATCAGAATTCCATAACTGCAGCTTTTCCCTGAGCTGGTGTTACATTTACATTTCCACCTTGGATTGGTTTTTCCTGATCCTTGGGAATTATATCCCATCCATCCCTGCCCTCTGGCACTGGGAGCCATTCCCTGGCTCCTGTCCCTCCATCCCTTGTCCCCAGTCCCTCTSCAGCTCTCCTGGAGCCCCTTCAGGCCCTGCCAGGGGCTCTGAGCTCTCCCTGGAGCTTCTCCTCTCCAGGGGAACATTCCCAGCTCTCCCAGCCTGGATCCATCCCTGGAATCATCAGTGACCCCATTTTCCTAAAAGCTTTAACTAGAAGGATTTATTTTTTTATTCATGGCCACTCCTTTCTTCCACCCCTTATTTCCCCCCAGGCTCTGGTTCTCCTCATTCCCAGATTTTCCCTGTTTAGCTTTTGTTTTGGGATGCTCTCCTGGCCTTGTCCCTGCCCTTCCCCAGCAGGGTCACCACGTCCTCCTTCCCCTTTGGGCTGAGATTTCATGGAATGGGATCCGGGCTGGGCTGGAGCTCCCGGTGGAACTTCAAGCCCATCCAGAGGGGGAGGTGGAACATTCCAATCAATTCCTTTGAATTATTTAGGAATCCATCCTGAAATCCTGAGCTGCTTAAAAACAAAAAAACCTGAAACAGGAAACCTTTTTTATGGATTTTTCCACTCTCCCATTTCCYAATGGGAACATTTTGACTTTGCCACTCGGACGCGAAGTTTTCCTTCAGAACTTCCTGCTTAGGATCTAAAATTCCAACAGAAAATCCAAGAAATTCRCAACCAAAACCTCATTTTATCCAGTTTATTTTTCTTCTTTTGCCTCTGGAATAATTATTTTCTGCCTGAGGATCTGTATTCCAGCTGATCCCTGCTCCTCCTTCCTGGTGGGAATCCTGTCAGGATTTTGGGGATAATCCAGTGGACTTTGAGTCTGAAAAAGTTCCTGTGGTTCCCAGATTTGTCATCCATGAGAATGGAAAGGCTCCTCCCAATTCCCAGTTTGGAGCCAGCTGCAATTGAGGTTGGGATTATCCCAGTGATGGAAAATTCTCCTGAAGGCTGGAGAGAGGAGAAAATGCTCCCTGTGCTTTTTTTCTTCCCTCTCAGCTTTTTCCAACAGAGAAAAATCTGGAATTTTCCCTTTTTTTTGGCTTTTTTTTTTTTTTTTTTCTCATGGAACGAAGGAAAATCAGTTTCATGGGTATGGATCCCCAAGGGTGGGAGGAAGGTGAGGATAAGTCATGGATTAAGGTGGATTCATGTGGGAAAGGGTTGGAAAATCCCTGTTGAGGGAGCTGGTGGCAGTGAATTAACCGCTATGGATAATGGAACTGAAATATTAGGGAAAAATTGGGAATTTGGAATGTTTGGGATGAGGTTTGGGAAGCCTTTCCTTCCTCAAAGTGGAGCTCCAGCTCTCCTGGATGAGCTCTGSAGCTGGGACAGCATCACTGGGGCAGATTTTGAGGGAAAAACCAGGAAAATAAACATCCTTCTTTTTTTGGAGGGTTGGATCCATCTTTTTTTGGGCCTGGATCCTTCTGGTTTTTTTGAAGGCTTGTATCTTGTTTTTTTTTGTTTTTTTTTTTTAGGGCTGGCTCTTCCCTTTCTAAATTTTTTGTGGAGGGCTGGAAAGAAACACAAGGAATTGTGGAATCCGTGTCAGGATTGGTCACAGAATTCCAGAATGGGTTGGGTTGGAAGGAACCTTGAGGATCATCTCATTCCATTCCTCTGCCATTGGCAGGGACACTTCCCATTATCCCAGGGTGCTCCAAGCCCTGTCCATCCTGACCTTGGACATCCCAGGGATGGGGACTCCACCCTTTCCATGGAGAAATTCCTCCCATTTTGGGGCAGGGCTGGGAAAATGAAGCACCAGAACAATTCCCAGAGGGAATAATCCAATTCCTTTRTCCCCATTCCTATTAGTCCTGCTACAACTCTGGAATAAAGTTCCTACATCAGGAATATTTCTCATTTAGGGAGCTGCTAATGAGTTTAATTAAGCTCGGCCCCAATTAGGGATTAGAAATCTGCGCCTCTGGGCTGGGGAAGWTGTGAGGGTGAAGAGCAGCTCTGGGTGAGGGAATTGCTGGGATTGGGGAAGTTTGATCCCTCCCTTTCTCAGCCTGGATGTTTGGGAAACATGGMTTTGGGGTTAAACTGGGCAAATTCATCCAATAACTCAATTTTCCCGTCCCTGCTCCGGGCTGGGGCTGAGAGAGGATTGTCTGGAATGTTCTTCCAGGGAGGTTTTCTGTGCTGCCTGCCTGAAGATTGGCCTCCCACTGCTTCCCATGGGAACATCCCCACACTCTGAATTGCTGGGAAGTTCTCCTGATGTTCCTCAGCTCATCCCTCTGAGCTTGGAGCCTCTGGAAACGCAGGGAATTCCTCAGGAAAAGCAGATTTTGGTAGAACTTCTCCATCCAAGGTGCTGGTGAAGCTCTGAGGTCTCCACGTGTGTCCCCTGCTCGCTGTCCCCGGGGGGTTTGGGGCAGGACTCGCTGCAGGAGAACYGGAATAAATCCCTGGATGTTTCTGGAATAATTCCTTTGGGAATGTCCCACTTGGAGCTCCAGCTTTGCACAGTCAGCGTGGGCTGGGTGACCCCCAGGCTYGTCTGTCACCTCTGTCCCCTCCCCTCAGTGCCTGGCGCCACCTCCAGCCCAGTTCTGCCTTGCTGAGCTTGGATTGTTTGCTCTTAGACCTGGGCTTAAGTGCAAACTCGTTAGGCTGGATGTTGTACGTTTTCCGCCCGTTTTCCGCCCGTTTTCCGCCCGTTTTCCCGCCCGTTTTCCCGCCCGTTTTCCCGCCCGTTTTCCCGCCCGTTTTCCTGCCCGTTTTCCCGCCCGTTTTCCGCCCGTTCTCCACCCGTTCTCCACAGATCTCTGGGATGTATGAGCAGAAGAGAAATCTGCGGTTCTATTCCTAAAAATACAAAAAAAAATATTGGAATTTAAACTGAGGCTCAAATCCAATCCAAAACTGAGGCTCCARCTTCCTCCTCCCCATCCGGCAAAGGGATTAAAAACCATCCCAGATTTCTGCATGGGGAAAATGGAGATGAGTTGATTATTTTTAGCCCGTGGAGCTTTTCACGTTAATCTGGGGCTGACACAGTTTCTATTTTCACACAATTCTGATCCGAAGGCGCCGGCSGTGACGCGCTCCAGGAGCCGCCAAGGTCGGGAGTTAATAATGACCTCTAATAACCCAACYGTGCTTATTTTAATTAATTATTATMAAATTATTATTAGCATTTATTGGTTCTSTAGGATTAATATTATATTTAACAATAAAGTGTTATGAATTGAATCAATAATATGATCTATAGGGTTCTATAGAACTGATAGTATATTTAATTATGAATACTAAATTAATGTTATTTAATCAATATGAAACTATTAATACAGTTTGTAGGTTCTGGAGAATTAATATTAATGAATATTAAGGAATATTATAATCAATATCAAATTATTATTAGAATGTATAGGTTCTATAGAACTGATATTTCTTTATAAATACTAAATAATATAATTTAATCAATATGAAACTATTAATATAGTTTGTAGGTTCTATAGAATTAATATAATATTTATTAATGAATATTAAAGCAATATTAGAATCAATACAAAATTATTATTAGACTTTATAGGTTTTATAGAATCGATATTATATTTAATAATAAAATTAATATTAATTTCATCAATATAAAACTAATGGAATGCATGGGTTCTATATAAYTGGCATATTTAATTATAAATATTAAAATAATACTAACTTAATCAATAACAAACTATATATACTTTATAGGCTGTGTAGAATAGATATTATCTTTAATAGTAAATATGAAAGCAATATTAATTTAATAGAAAATTATTAATATGTTTTATATATTTTTAGATTATTAATATATTTTATAGTTTCTAGATAGCTGATATTCTATTTAATAATCAATATTAAAGGAAGATTAATCAATAACAAACAATAAATATTAAAGTAATATTTAATCAGTACAAYAGCAACATCATTTATAGGTTCTATAGAACTGAAATTATATTTAATTATAAATATTAAAGTAATGTTAATTAAATTAATRAATATGAAATCATGGCTGGCTTTAGCCAAACAAATATTAATTGAGCACTGAGAGCTCCCTGACCTCCCCAAACCCCTCCAAAAAATGGGATTGATTGGAAAAGCACTGGAGGAGATGAGCAGGAATTTGATGGAAAGCCTGGAATGTTGTGTTTCAACTGGAAATTGTTTTTTCTCCTGGAATAATTTTATCTTAAAACCTCTGGATTTATCCCTTTGGACCAGAATGAGGTGGGAAAAAAGGAGTTTCCTGGAAATTGTTTTAGGAATTGGAGCCATGGTGCGGGAGGATGGGACAAAAATGGGCTTAAATGTCTTAAATTTGCTCAAAAAATTGAATTTTCTGTAATTTTTAGCGATTTTGGCCCAGATTCCCAGAGAAGCTGTGGCTGCTCCACCCCAGGAATGTCCAAGGCTGGGCTGGATGGGGGTTGGAGCATCCTGGGATAGTGGGAAGTGTGGAATGGGATGGGATTTGAGGTCCCTTTCACCCCAAATCCTTCTKGGATTTATCACTAAGGCTGCAAGGCTGTGTTTTTAATGCATTTATCAATTATTGATGAATTTGGGATTGGATGAATCCTGGCCCAGGCTGTGGGATCGGAGCTGGGAGGGTTTTTGGAAATGTTCTCCTGAAGAAACGTCACAAAAAACAAAATCCCACCATAATTTATTCCTGTCACGCTTGATCCAGGAATTTCCTGGAACACAGGGGGAAAGCCAGTGCAACAGGGAGAAAGGCACGTGGAATTCTGCCAACTCCCAAAGCTCCCAGTTTTATTCCCTCTTCATTAATTCCAGGCCTGAGCTGTGTCTCTCCTTCCTCTGTCCTCCTCTGTTGTGTCCCTTTTGCACCGAAGGATGATTCCAGCAGTGAAATTTCCTTTTCCAGGACATCAGCAGAATTCCAGTCACTCCAAGCCTCATCCAGCCTGGCCTTGGGCACTGCCAGCGGATCCAGGGGCAGCCACAGCTGCTCTGGCAATTCCAGCCCAGCCAGGAATTCCCAGTTCCAATCTCCCATCCATCCCTGCCCTCTGGCACTGGGAGCCATTCCTGGCTCCTGTCCCTCCATCCCTTGTCCCCAGTCCCTCTGCAAGCTCTCCTGGAGCCCCTCAGGCCCTGCCAGGCTCTGAGCTCTCACTGGAGCCTTCCTTCCTTCTCCAGCGAAATTCCCAATTATCCTGTTTCCCAGCAGAGGTGCATTTTTGACAATTTTGGCTCATGGGAGATAATTCCTGCCACAGATTCCTGGATTGCCTCACCCTTGGATCCAATTCCCTTCTTTCCAGCTCTCCCAGTGCCCATCCTTCCTGGTTTTCAGCTCTTTCCTGTGGAACAGCTCCTGAATCCTGTGGGTTTAATCAAAAACCCCAGCTCTTTTTTCCCCTAAAATGTGAGGATTTGATCAATTCCTGAACCTGGATGGCACACGAACAGCAACTTCTTCCCTTCAGGCCCTGCCAGGGGCTCTGAGCTCTCCTGGGGCCTTCTCCTCAGGAAACATTCCCAGCTCTCCCAGCCTGCCTCCACCCTTGGAGCAGCTCCATGGTTCCTCTGGATTTGCTCCAATCTCCACATCCTTCCTCTATCAGGACACCCCAGCTGCTCCTGTGGGATTTACTCCCTCTAATCCATAGAACCATGGAATGTTTGGTTTGGAGGACCTTAAAATCCCACCCACCCCCTGCCATGGACGAGGCATTCTTCTCCATCCCGAGTTTCTCCAATCCCCACTCTGTGCCCATCCCACGTGTCCCTAATTACTCATTCCAGCTCCTTTTCTCCTTTCCCTTTAATTACTGTTTCCACCAAGGCTTCAAGCGCCCGGACCTAAAGAATAATTAGCGAGCGCTCCCTAACGAACCCCCCTGCACTGAGACGTCTGAAAGCTGCAATCAATCCTCTCCCACCTGCAGGAGCATCCAGGCTTTAATTAGCAGCTCGGGAAGACCATTCCAAATCCATTTGTTCCCCCTCTCCATCGCTCCTGTTGCTCGTTTTTCATTCGCGGGGTTTTTCCTCGGCCGTAATCCATCAGCTRAGGGATGTTTGGAGAGGCTGGAAAAGCAGGATGGGGAGTGTGGACCCAGCCAGGCACCGAGGGAGCTCCTCCACCTTCAGCTGGTGAGAAGGAGAAAATAAAAAATAAATYCCCCAAGCCCTGCTGGTTTCATTCCTTCCTCTATTCCTGCAGGATTTGGTGCTTTCCCTGGATTTCCTCATTTATATCGGTGCCCATCCCTGGTCTGGTGAGGAGATTTTCCTCTTCCAGGACACCACAGATTCCTTCCCCTGCATTCCCTGGGTTACTTTTTCCAGCCTGGCTGGTGCATTTTTAGGAAAACTGTCCAATCCAGGTGTGCAGATCCCAGCAGGGGTTGGATTTGTTTGGAGGAAGGTGTCCGAGTCCTTGGATGAGCTTTGTTCATGGAAAGGTGCAATCATCTCTCTCCAGGAACCACTTCCCAAAATATCAATGCCATTGATCTCCTTTCAGCTTTAATTATCCACATTTTCCTCCAGGAGAGCACATGGAAGGCTTTTCCTGTTTGTTGCAGACAAGGATTCAGCCCAAATCCTTCCCCTGATGGAAAATCTATGGAAGYAACAACCTGACACTCTTGGAAGCATTTCTGGGAAGGGCATGGAGTGATAAAATGAGTGGAAATGRCTTCAAAGTGACTGAAATTCAGTTTAAGTTGGAAATGAGGGAGAAATTCTTGGCTGGGCAGGAATTCCCAGAGCAGCTGTGGCTGCCCCTGGATCCCTGAAGTGCCCAAGGCCAGGTTGGACACTGGGACTTGGAGAAGCCTGGGACAGTGGGAGGTGTCCCTGCCCATGGAATGGGGTGGAATGGGATGGGATTTAAGGTCCCTTCCCACCCAAACCATTCTGGAATTCTGGCACTGGTCTTTGGGCCAAAGCTGGAAAAACGGAGTTGAACTCTGGCAATTCCCAGGGTACMTGGAGTCATCTTTGTGGGAATCTGCTGGGATCTTTTGTCTTCAGCACAGAAAGGGAGAAATATTTGCAGGAGTTTTTCCATTTTCCTGTTTCCTTCGTAAAATGTTTGGATGCCAGATTTTAATTAAAGATAATGATATTTATTTATATTTATTTCCAATACTAAGCTGTGGATAATTCATATTTTACTGGAATTCCTATGGACAAAATCACTGCTGTCAATGGCTTGGCTTTTCCTTATCCAGTGGCATTAATAGAGAGGGATAAAGTCCTTCCCATCCCACTCTGGTTAATGGGATGATCCTTGAGGGAATAGTCCCAGCTTTGTGTCCTTGGGTTTCCTGGTGTTCTGATGAAGCAAAATTTATTTCCATGATTATTTCCATGATCATTCCCACATTTAAGTAGCCTGTGACTGCCAGGTTGTTGTAAATACTCAGGAATATTTTGTTTTTCAAGATTTGTCCTTATTTAACTTATTAATTTTCATGTGTGAAACAACCTGACCATGGAAATAATTTGTGTAGTTTTTTCTTGAATTTTTCTTTATTTTTCRTGGAAAAAAAAMCCCTGATAACTTCAGCTTAACCTGGAAAACTCCCTAATTAGAGTGGCATAGCTGGTTTCTTGTTTTCACATTTATTTTTAGGTATCAAAGATGCTTTTCTGAGGGTGGGGAAAAAAAAATCCCAGAAGAAAAGCTGGAATCCTGAAGGGAAAAAAAAATCCAATATAAAGCAGCCACTGAAGTAGGTCAGGTTTTAAATCCAGCAATTTGTCTGAGCCTCTGGAAAACAGGAGCTGTCAGATGTCCAGGTCYTCTGTCTGCCTCTGGGATTTCTGTCTGGCTCTGCTGAACCCAAGACAGAAATTCCCATTCCTGGACTGACCTTGGAATGCTCCYGTCCTTCACCTCAGTCACCGTGTGCAGCACCCAGATCCGAATTTGCTGAGCAGTTCTGAGGATTCCCAAATCCAGCAGGACTTCCCAGAGATCCAGACTTTGGCTCAGGTCAGCTGAGCTGGCAGAAACCTGCATCTGTGGATTTTTAGGAGCTGTGTTGTTGCTTCCAAAGTCATTCCTGAGGATGGGAAGAA
This sequence comes from Sporophila hypoxantha, assembly GCA_002167245.1. Taxonomy (NCBI): domain Eukaryota; kingdom Metazoa; phylum Chordata; class Aves; order Passeriformes; family Thraupidae; genus Sporophila; species Sporophila hypoxantha. Next base: position 1,544,315 of record NDFG01000032.1, read on the forward strand.
RAGGGGTCGGTAGGAAAAGCTCATCCCACGGTGTCCAGAGTTGGGATCTCGTGGATGGGGTGGGTGCAGCTCTGCAGAGGAGGTGAAGGGAAGTTTGGGTGAAGAATTATCCCAAAATAAGGAAAAATGTGGARGAGGGAATTCTCAAAGTTAAGGACTCACTGGATTTTTTTAGGATCAACATCAAGACCAACCTGGTCCTGTGGAGTTGTCCCTGCCCTCGACAGGGCTTAGACAAGGTGGACTCTGAAGGTCCATTCCAAGCCAGATTTCCAGGGAATCTAAGGCAGCCGATTGGGAATTCCATCCCAGAAACTGAGGGATGGAATGGATAACTGAGGTTATCCAGCATTTCTGTGGGATGGGTTGTGGRTCTGTTATCCCTAAAATGCCGTCGCTGTTATCCATCGTTCATTGCAGTGATAAAAGAGACAATTAAAGCCTGGCCTAACTTAGGCTGGGTTCGCAGAGGCTTTGCACTCCAGGGGTTTGCAGAGCAGCTAAAACTGGGAATCTCCACATTCCAGGTTCTGTTTAAATCAGGAAAGGCAGACAGGACACCCATGAGGGAAGGACTTGGGGGTGGCTGAGGGGAGTGGAAGGTTCTGTGCTTGTCTGGAGAATCCCAGAATATCCCGAGCTGGAAGGGCCCCACAAGGATCYTGGAAATCCAATGGATTCCCAAAAATGCAGCTCTTCAAGGGGGTGCCAGGGAAGGCTCCCAGAGCTGCCCAGTAACACCAGTTAGGAGTCTGGGGAGCAGCCACCATGGTTCTGGGATCMTGTGAGGTGGTGGGAATGCATCCTGATGGATTTCCCATCCTCTGGTTGGGATTGGGAAGCTCTGGGTTTGTATAAAGGCAGTCCTTCCACAGCAGCCCAGACACCTGCAAAATCCCGGGATTTGGGGTTTCCTCTGGGAAAACACTTCTGCTTTTGCTTTGTCCCCCTTTAAATTCGATCCAGCTTTGGGAAGAGCAATGGAGTGATGGAAAACGTTGGTGTTATTCCGCGTGAATCCCTTTCCATGCTGGAATTTTCTGAGACAGAAGCCTCCATCTCAGTGTTGTTTTCCCAAAAAAATGTGCTTTTATCTTGTTTGATATGAAAATGAGGGAATTCTTCCTGGATGTGGCTGTTGGGACATGTGGGAAGTGAAAGCTGAGGGAAGATCAGGCGTTCCAGGCTGGGATTGGAGGTGACACTGTCACTTCCTTGTCCTTGGAAAAGTGACAAAGGTGGGGCCTTGCACTGCAAAGAGACTGGGGGGAGACGGAAAAGCATCTGTGTTTGTTTTTCAGGGAAAAGTTGGGGGTTTTGGGGATTGTCTTGCTGTGGAGAGATACAATGTTGGAATTTGCTGGCRCTCCCAGGGGCAAGGAAAAGGACCYGCTCAAGGAGAAGTTTATTTGTTGTTATCAAAGTTTGGTGTGGGATCAGCCCRGGCTCCTTTTATCATGGATCTGCTGGCAGGATTCCCACTGGGATATTGGGATCAGAGCTGTTTGTTGGGATGCAGAAATGGAGATGGGAGTCAAGGTGGAGAGGCAGCTCCTGATGTGCTGGATCCCAAATCCAGGCAGCCTGGTTCATCAGGAGCYCCGTGGCTTCCCAATGTTCCATGATTATTGTAGGTTGGTGGAAAAGTCATTCCAGTCTTCCCTTTTTCTCCCCAAAACTTTTGTTGGAATTTTTCCTTTCTAAGTTGGTTGTGGGGGGAAAAAACAATCTTGGATTAATCACAGAATCATGGAATGGTTTGGGTTGGAAGGGGCCTTAAAGCTCATCCCATTCCAACACAACACCTTCCACTATCCCAGGGTGCTCCAAGCCCCATCCAACCTGGCCTTGGACACTTGGGATCCAGGGCCATCCTCCATGTGGGACATTTTAAATCCAAGTCATTGGTCAGGATTTGTTTTCCCAGAAAAGGGCTGCAGTTGTATTATTTGGATGTAAATAATAATCCTGTCTGTGTCAYGTTCCCTCAATTTGGGTTTTGTCTGCACTCCCATTGATTTATCAAGGTGTCACCAGGTTTTGATATTCCAAACTTTCTCTGGAATRCTCTCATGTTGTGCTGGAATGAAGGGAATAGAACAGGGAAAGAGGCTGTGGATTTTTTTTTTTTTTTTAATGGGAACTGGCTTATTCTTGGAAGGAAACAATTCCCTAGGAAAACAAGGCTGAATTTCTGGAGTCTCCCACACTCAGCTCATGGAATCCTGACCTCCCAGARATCCAGCTGTGCTTCCCAGTCACCTGGAGCTCAGAATCCATGAGGTTCAAAATCCATCTTCTGGAATGAGCTTGAATTTCTGCTGTGCGGTGGATTTACTCCTCTTCGTAGCTTTCCCACCACCTCCTCCATCCCTGCCTGGAATTAGYCCCTAAATTAGTTGTTCTCCTGAAAATCASATATTAAAGTCAGGAGGAGGTGGGATGAGTTTAACTCACAGAATCCAKAATTACTTGGATTGGGAAGAACCTTAAAATAATCTCATTCCAAGCGCCATGCCATGGGCAAGGACACCTTTTCCCTGTGGGGTTTCCCTAAAATAATTTTCCCCATTGCTTTCTGCTGTGCCTTTCCTGTACTTCCAGCACTTTCCAGGCTCCTGCTTCTCTCAGATGCCATTCCAAGCTCTCCCAAGGCTCCTGCTTTATTTGCAGGAGGGGTCATTCCAGCCTCAGTCTCCTGGAGCTTTTGCAGGAGCTCTAATAAAGCCTCGAGGGTGGTGGTCTCATTTTTCCATCTTGTTTTCTTTCTTGGGGCAGTGTTTAAGGGAATTTCGGGATCTCTGCAGTGCCCACGGGGATAAAAATGAATGGAAAGGTCAACACCAACCTTCTCATTCCCCCTCCTGCCTGGAGAGAGCTGTCTCCCATGGGAAAGGCTGTGGGCTCTAATTTGTTGCTTTGGGAAAATGCTGGGAGGGCTGTTAGGAAAAGAAAAGGGAAAATTTGATTTTGGAAATGCTGGGAACTTGGGAAAGGAAGGAGAGGAGGAATTTCACTGTGTCTTGGCTYGGCTGGGCATGGCACTGAGGAGGGCCAAAGGTTTTGTGGATTTTGRAGAGGTTTATATGGAATTGTTAATGTTGGAAAAGAGCTCCAAGATCAGAGTCCCAGCTGTGCCCAATGCCCACCCTGTCCCCAGCCCAGAGCTCTGAGTGCCACCTCCAGGGGACACCTGCAGGGATGGGCACTGCAACCCTCCCTGGGCAGTGCCAAGGCCTGAGCCCCCTTTCCATGGGGAAATTCCTGCTGGCCACCCTGAGCTGCCCTGGCCCAGCCTGAGGCCGTTCCCTCTGCTCTGTCCCTGTTCCCTGGAGCAGAGCCCGACCCCCGGCTGTGCCTCCTGGCAGGAGCTGTGCAGAGCCACAAAGGGCCCCTGGCCTCTTTGCCAGGTGAGCCTTCCCAGTCCTCAGGGATTCTGCGCCCCTTCCCAGCTCCTCAGGGATTCTGCAGCCCCTTCCCAGCTCCTCAGGGATTCTGCAGCCTTCCCCGCTCCTCAGGATTCTCCAGCCCTTCCAGCTCCTCAGGATCTCCAGCTTCCCAGCTCCCTCAGGGATTCTGCAGCCCCTTCCCAGCTCCTCAGGGATTCCTGCAGCCCCTTCCCAGCTCCTCAGGGATTCTGCAGCCCCTTCCCAGCTCCTCAGGGATTCTCCAGCCCTTCCACTCTCAGGATTCCTGCAGCCCTTCCCAGCTCCTCAGGGATTCTGCAGCCCCTTCCCAGCTCCTCAGGGATTCGCACCCTTCCCAGCTCCTAGGATTCTCGCACCCTTCCCAGCTCCTCAGGGATTCTCCAGCCCTGCCAGTCTCCTCAGGGATTCTGCACCCTTCCACTCCAGGATTCTGCAGCCCTTCCCAGCTCCTCAGGGATTCTCGCAGCCCCTTCCCAGCTCCTCAGGGATTCTGCCAGCCCCCTTCCCAGCCTTCCTCAAGGATTCTTGCAGCCCCTTCCAGCTCCTCAGGTTCTGCGCCCTTCCCAGCCTCAGGGGATTCTGCAGCCCCTTCCCAGGCTCCTGCCTAGGACGGATTCAGCCCCTTCCAGCCATAGGGATTCTCCAAGACCCCTTCCGCTCCATTCCTGCCTGGAACAACCTCAGCCCTCATGTCGCTTCCAGAGCTGAGGGGTCAGAATGGACTCAGCCCTCAAGGTCCCTCACCAGTGCCCAGCACAGGGGACAATCAGGACAATCCCAGCTCTGATCCAACTCCCACACAATTCCTGATCCATCCCAGGTGTCTTTGGCCTCCTTGGCCACCTGGGCTCATAGGTCTTGTGCATCTCCTTTCCCAAAGGATTTTGGAGGAGCTGGGAACGAATGAGGGAGTGTGGAATGCTGTYTGCAGCTCCTGGGATGTCTCTGGAGGTCCTGAGGTCACTGTAAAAGCTGAAAACAGAATTGTTTTGCACAGTTGGACTTTGTCTTGTGCACAGAACACGTGCAACCCTCCCTCCTCCCCCGCTGTGCTTGGCTTGCTCTCCTGAGGAGGGTGAAAATGAGGGAATTGGTTCCCAGAGAAGCCCTGATGGGAGGCAGTGGGAGCMACTTCCATGGATTCTGTGCCTTCAATCATCCAGCTCCTCATTCTGCTGCTCCCTGATTGAAATTTTAAATAATTTTTAAATTATTTAAAAAATAATTAAATATTATTTAATTATTTGGTTAAATAAAAAAATTATTTAACCAAATAAATTTTGTGGTGAGCTCAGATGTGCCGGTAGGATTGCAGGGAATGCCTGGAATGAGCATTCCCATTTCCTCTGGAGATTCCTGGGTGGGTTCAGACCTGTAGCCATCAGCTGSTCCTGTGAAAGGCTCATGGAAGAGCAGGAACCTTTCTCCATCTCAGCCAGGCTCTGGTGCTCCTCTTTTCCCAGTTTGTTTCCGTGCTGATGTGTGTCACTGTCACATTTTCTGGAAAAATCCCTTTGCCTGGATTTCTTCTCCTGGGAAGCTGAGAAGCCTCAGAGAAAAAAATGAAAACAATAATCATCTGATTTGCTTCTCCTGTGTTTTGCTGCTTTGGAATGTGGTTGGAGATTGTTTATCCACAGGTGATTGTTTGATTGGTTTCATGTGAATTGTTTTTACTTAATGACCAATCAGGGGTCAGGCTGTGTTGAGACTCTGGAAGGAGTCACGAGTTTTCATGATCATTCTTTGTAGCCTTCTGTCTGTATCCTTTATCTATTCTTTAGGATAGTTTCAGTATAGCATAATATAGCATAATTAATATAGCATAATATAGCATAATTAATATAGCATAATATAGCATAATTAATATAGCATAATATAGCATAATTAATGTAGCATAATATAATATCCTTCTAAGAACATGGAGTCAGATCCATCAACTCCTCCTTCATCCTGGGGACCCAGCAAATACCCCAGATGTGAACCATTCCCTGGAAAACACGGAATTCCGGCACCCTGGGAGCTGTGCTTTATTCCTAATGCAGGTTCTGTGGGATGTCTCCACCATCCAAAATTCCAGACCTGAGCTGGGAATGCTGAACAAGAACCATAAGTTTTCATATTTAACCTGCCTGTAAACCCCCAACTGCTCAGGAACCTCTGGGTGATGATCCCAGTGATGAATTCTCCCCGTTCCTCCACCATTCCAGAACTTCTTAGACCAAGAACCACTCCCTGCCTCATTTTTAGAGCTGATTTATCTTTGAGGGCATCAAAAAGTTCCAAATGCGCTCAAATTGCCATTTTCTGGCTTTGAGGCTGCTTTGCTGGTCCTGAGAGGGCTTTAAGGTGGGAAGAGAATAAAGAACAGCCAAAACCCTCAGCCACATGTGACAGGTGTTCAGCAGAAGTGAAAATTGAGTCTGAACTCGGCTGCAGGAGCCACTTGTGTGACAAAAGTGACCTCAGTGAGAGCTGTTTGGGTGACAGACACGAAAAGGTCACCATAAAAATAGAGATGATTGTGTTGTTCTGCTGCTGGGGGAAAAAAATCATTCCTGAAACAGTCAGGGAAAATATCAGCTGGAAATGTTGGTTTGTTGGTTTTCTCTGCCGCTTCCAGAGCTTTGAATGGAAGCAGGAAGCTGGTTGTGTCACACAGGAAAGTTCAGCCTCGTGTTGGCAGGCCTGGAAGGTTGGCAACAATGTGGTTTTTGGGGTGGGAAGATCCTATTTTAGCTGGGATGACAGGAAATGGGGAGGTTTTCCTGGGATTCTCAGCTACCCTGATGGGATTCTTCCACCTCAAGCCGCAGGTGGTCCAGAGTTTGTGGAGTTTCATCCTTTGGGGATGCTGTGTCAGCTCTGGGAATCAGCAGGACAGGAGGGACCTGGAGCTCCTGGATCTGATCCAGAGAGGGATGTGAGGATGAAGGAAGGGCTGGAGCATCTCCCGTGCCCAGGAAAGGCTGAGGGAGCTGGGGCTGCTCAGCCTGGGAGAGGAGCCCTCACCCATGGGTGTCCCTGTCGTGTCCCTTGTTCCCCTGGGTGTCCCCTCTCTGTCCGCTGGGTGGTCTGTCCCTGTGTCCCCCTGTCCTGTCCCTGTGTCCCCCTGTCCTGTCCGTGTGGTGCAGGACGGTCAGAGCAGGCCCAGGCTCTGCTCCAAGGCCCAGCAATGGCCCCGAGACCACGGGCAGGGATTGATCCCAAGGAATTCCCTGGGCACAGGAGGCCAGAACTCCTGCCCTGGGCAGTGCCCAGCCCTGAGCAGAGCCCAGAGAGGGCTGGAGTCTCTCCTCCCTGGGATATTCCAGAGCCACATGGACACAAATCCGTTTGCCCTGGGCAGGGACTGGCACCAGTGACCCTCTGTGGCCCCTTTCAGCCTGATCCATCCTGGGGATTCTGTGCCCCTCCAGGACATCAGTATCAAACACAATCATGTAAAACCAGGTTAGCACTGGAATGCAGTTCCCAGAAACCTCCTTGGCTCTCAGCGCCTCGAGCAGACTGGTTTGGCTTCCCAGTAAATCCATCAGCTTCACCAGATCCTCCAGGAGGATTCATTCCCCAGAGCACAGCTCCTTCACTGCTGACCGGAGCRGGATGTGGGGTTCTGGTTATCCCTGGGAACTCAGCATGGTGGGAGCTGCTCTGGGACCAGGGAGGGAATTCCTGCCTGGGAGGGGCTGGGCTGGAATTGCCAGAGCAGCTGCGGCTGCCCCTGCATCCCAAGGCCAGGTTGGACATTGGGGCTTGGAGAATCCTGGGACAGTGGGAGGTGTGGGAGGGAATGGGAAGGGATGGGATGGGATTCAGGCCCCACCAACCCAAACCATCCCTGATCCTTTGATGGTTCCATGATTGGACCCAAACCCTTCAGGAGAGACATCGACCGATCAACATCTCCATCTTTATCCCAAGACTGGGGAGGAAATTCCAAGACCCCACCAAGGCTCTTGAGGAACATTTGAAGGAGCTGGGGGTGCTCAGCCTGGAGCAGAGGAGGCTCAGGGGTGCCCTTATTGCTCTCTGCTCCTTCCTGCAGGGAAGCTGCAGACAGGTGGGGTCGGTCTCTGACAGAACCAGAGGACACAGGCTGCAGCTACGGCAGGGAAGGCACAGGTTGGATATTAGGAATGTTTAGGTTGGATATTAGGAAGAAATTTTTCACCAAAAGAATAATAAAGCACTGGAATGCTCTTCCCAGGGAGGCGGTGGAATCACCATCTCTGGATGTGTTTAAAAAAGCCTGGACATGGCACTGGGTGCTACAGTCTGGGTGAGGTGTGAGGGCACAGGTTGGACTCGATGGTCTCAGAGGTCTCTTCCAACATCATCATTCTGGGGTTCTGTGAATGTTCCAGGACTCAAACAAAGCTCTSTGAACAAAGTGCCAGCTGTGCCTCCCATCTCCAAGAATTCCTTTTATTCAAAATCTGACAGTGCTTGGAGCAGGACCTTTGTCCAGGTGATCTCCAGAGCTGCCTCCAGCCTYGACCATTCTCTGGATCAAGGGATGAATCCACACTTGAAAGTCCCCTGTATTTCCATCCACCTTCTTGGCCTTCCTCCCCCCTAATCCCCATCCTGCCMCCCAAACTGGGAAGCACTCAGAGGAGGTTTTGGAATGTGTCCCATGGAGAGGGGTCTGTTGGAATTGCTGCCACAAAGATCTCAGCAGAAAGAAACAAAGCCCAAAGCTGAGCCAAAGGCAGTGCCAGAGCTGCAGGAACACAAAACATGAGCGGTGGAAAAAAAAAAAGGAAAAATCAAAATCTTGGATAGTGGTGCAAAATTAAATTAGGAGGTGGAAATAAGCAATTAATAGGGGATGAAAACATGGATTGTGTCTGCCAGAAAGTAACAAAATATTTTTTAAAAGCTGTTGTGTGAATTCCAGCCCCTTGGAAAGTAYGCAGCTCTTGGGTTTTGGGCAACTGATTGTTTGATTTGCTGTGTGAAAAACAGAATTAAAGCTGTGGCTTTCAGATTTATCACTTTCTAAAGACAACTGAAAGTCCTTGGAAGGGGTTAAAACATAGGAAAGGTTATGGATATCCCTGCAGTGCCCAAGGCCAGGCTGGATGGGGCTTGGAGCAGCCCTGGACAAGTGGGAGTGTCCCTACAATGGCAGGGGTGGAATGAGGTGGCATTAAGGTCCCTTTTAACGCCCAAACCATTTCTGGATTTTGTACAGGATTAACCAATTAAGGCAGCTGGATGGAACAGTCTGGATCTGGGAGAAGAAATGGAGAATGTTATCCTTGATTTTCCTGTACATCCATCTCCTTTTGGTGCTCCTTTCCCTCTCCTTCCTTCAGCCAAACAGCCCAAACAGATCTCGGATTTGCAAGGAACTTTTTCTCCGGTTAGTTTCTGGTTTGAGGTTGGTTGTGAGCTTGGAATTTTCCTTTTTGCAAAATTGGCTCTCCTTGGGAGACATGGAAGGCTGCTCGGAGCAGCCTGGGACAGTGGGAGGTGTCCTGCCATGGCAGGGGTGGAAGGGGATGGGATTTAAGGTCCTTCCAACCCAAACTGCTCCATGAAATTTGTACAGATTAAACCAGTTAAAGGCAGCTGGATGGAACAGTCTTGGATCTGGAGAAGAAAATGGAGAATGTTAATCCTTGATTTTCCTGTAGCTCATCTCCTTTGATGCTCTTTCCCTCTCCTTTGCCCTCTCCTTTCCTCAGCCAAACAGCCCAAACAGATCTCGGATTGCAGGGAACTTTCTCCGTGCTAGTTCTGCTTTGAGGTTTTGGTGTGAGCTTGGAATTTCCTTTTTGGCAAAATGGCTGCTCCTTTGGAGACATGGAAGCTGCTTGGAGCAGCCTGGGGACAGTGGGAGGTGTCCTGCCATGGCAGGGGTGAAGGGATTGGATTTAAGGTCCCTTCCAACCCAACCATTCTGGATTTTGTACAGGATTAACCAGTTAAAGGCCAGCTGGATGGAACAGTCTTGGATCTGTGAGATAGACATGGAGAACATTGTCCTCATTTTCCTGTAGCTCCGATCTCCTTTTGCGTGCCTTCCCCCCTTTCCCTCCCTTTCCCCTCTCCTTCTCAGCCAATACAGCCCAAACAGATCTTGGATTTGCGGAACCTTTTCCCCAGTAGCTTTCTGGGTTTGAGGTTCGGTTTGTGAGCTTGGAATTTTCCTTTTTCGGCAAAATTGGCTCTCCTTTGGAGGAACATGGAAGGCTGCTTGGAGCAGCCTGGGACAATGAGGAGGTGTCAACCTTGCCATGGCAGGGTGGAGGGGATGGGGATTTAAAGGTCCCTTCAACCCAAACTGCTCCATGAATTTGGTACAGGATAAACCAGTTAAAGGCAGCTTGGATTGGAACAGTCTCTGGATTTGGGCACGAAGAAATGGAGAACATTGTCCTCAATTTTTCCCGTAAGCTCCAATCTCCTTTTGGTGCTCCTTTCCCTCCCCTTTCCCTCCCCTTTCCTTCTGCCTTTCCTCAAGCCAACACTCACCCAAACAGATCTCGGATTGCAGGGAACAATTTTCTCGTGCTAGTTTCTGGTTTGAGATGGTGGTTGTGAGCTTTGAATTTTCCTTTTTGGCAAAAGTGGCTCTCCTTTGGGAAGACATGGAAGGCTGCTGCGGAGCAGCTGGGACAATTGGAGGTGTTCCCTAGCCATGGCAGGGGTGGAAGGGGAATGGATTTTAAGGTCCCTTCCAACCCAAACTGCTCCATGAATTTGTTACAGGATTAAAACCAGTTAAAGCAGCTGGATGGAACAGTCTTTGGATCTGGGAGAAGAGATGAGAACATTGTCCTCAATTTTCCGGTATGCTCCATCGTGGTGCTTCCTTTCCTCTCCTTTCCTCACCAAACAGTCCCAAACGAAGATTACGGCATTGCCAGGGAACTTTTCTTCCGTGCTAGTTTCTGGGTTGAGGTATGGTTGTGGAGCTGGGAATTTTCCTTTTGGCGAAAGCTGGCTTTTTTTCTGGGAAAGACATGGAAGTTTTTGATACGTGATAGCTAAGTGTTGAGAAATTATTTGGAATGTCACCTGGAGAATGTTTGAGGTGACCATTTATGGCCTTCCCAGGACCGTGAAGGGAGCTACGTGGTGGAAAGTGGAGAAAGACTTTTAGGACTACAATGGGGATTGGATTGGCATGGCAGATAGATCAGTGGACTGTACCCGAAGCTGACGTGAACGCAACGGCAATATATAGGTGTGAGAAATATTGCAAGCAATTCCTGCCGCTGGGAAGGGTGCGGGAGGGCCACTGGTACAGAATTCCCAGAGCAGCATGTGGCTGCCCTGCGATCCCCTGCAAGTGCCCAAGCCAGGTTGGACATTTGGGGCTGGAGCAGTGCCTGGGACAGTGGGTAGTGTCCGAACTCCTCCCCGGCATCATCTCTAGTGAGGCATCCTACACTGCCTTAGGGTCTGCCTTAACTTAATTTTTCTTTTTGTGGCTGCACCTTTGGTGTTACAACCATAAATAACTGGGTAGTTGTCAACTCCCATTCTTGCTTGAAGGAATTTCCTGGAATGGTGTTATCCCAGGATGTTCTAGGGAGATCCTCCCAACACTGATCCCTTATGCCTGTGGTCACCCCTGAGCAGGAGAAGGGGCAGGTTTTGGGATCAACCAGCGCAGGAACAGTTTGAGCCATATCACTTTTCTTCCAAAGCCACAATATAAATATAAAATAAAATATAAATATAAATATTAAATATAAAAATAAATAATAATACATATAAATATGAATACATATTTATTTATATTTTAATAAATACGATTGAAATTACATCATTTATTAGATCCACCAAATATCCCCAATGTAAATCAACTTCCAAGCCAAATCCACACAGAAAACTTCCCTTGGAATTGGTGTTGAAAACCACATCAGAGCAGGCAGCCCTGAGTCCCAGCAATTTTATCCCTTTCTAAGCAGGAAAATCAGGAATATTTTGGGAATTTGGGCTATAAATAGATGTTATGTAAGGTCAGGATGACGTTCCTGTCTCCATTCACCTTTTGGCTTTGCTCAGCAGCTGCTCTGGTGCATCTGTGGTGCTGCTGGGCTTTGGAGGTGTCCCTGGGAATTTAAGTCAGGCCTAAACCTCCTAAAAAAAATCCTGATGGCCAAAGAGTGGAAGGAACGTGGGGAAAATAATTTAATCTGGTTTAAGTAATCCAAAATAATTCCTGAAGTGTGAGAGAGCTCCATGGGATCTGCTGGTTCTTGGCAGCTGTCAGCAAATCTCTGTTTTATTCCTTAATTATTTTCTCACTTTGTTCCTTTTTATCCATGAAAAATCCCTGTTTTTGTAGGAAAAYCTGGGTTTGTTTTGGTTTTAAGGAGCCTTTGTGGTCAGGACTGCCTGAAATCAGGCTGCTAATGAGKCACCCTAATGAAACCCTTCCAGCTCCAGATATTCCATGGATTTATGACCTAAAGATGTGGATGTSATGGATAAATACCCAGCCCTGGAGCTCTCCAGAGGGAATGTTGCAGCCTGGGATTGGAAGAAAGCTGGAAAAGCCTTTGGAGATCCAGCTCAGCTTTGATGGCCCTTCCCAAGCCATTTTCCATTTTCCTGAGTGATTCTTCTCAGGATCATGAATAATTTCTTTCCTATTTCATTCTTTGCCTGTTTTTGGGTGGTTTTTGTGACCCTCAGGAATCCTCTTGGGAGAAGTGAGGAAAYAATCTCATAATTCCTGAATATTATGTGGGTTTCAGTATTTAAAGGGGGCTTAAAAATGGGATTGGCTTTTTTCAGGGACACGGAGTGATAGGAAAAGGATTCCCACTGCCTGAGGGTGGGGTTAGGTGGGATTTTGGGAAGGAATTCCTGGCTGGGAGGGTGGAGAGGCCCTGGAATAGAATTCCTAGGGAAGAGGCAAGAAAGGACCTGTTTTCCTCTGGAATTCTCAGTTCAGAGCTGGGAAATGACCTGTTTTCCTCTGGAATTCTCAGAGCCAAGAAAGGACCTGTTTTCCTCTGGAATTCTCCTCCTCTCAAAGCCAGGAAAGGACCTGTTTTCCTCTGGAATTCTCAGTTCAGAGCCAGGAAAAGACCTGTTTTCCTCTGGAATTCTCAGAGCCAGAAAAAAAACCTGTTTTCCTCTGGAATTCTCAGAGCCAGAAAAAAAACCTGTTTTCCTCTGGAATTCTCAGAGCCAGGAAAGGACGTTTTTTCATCTGGAATTCTCAAAGCCAGGAAAAGACCTGTTTTCCTCTGGATTCTCCAACCCTCAGAGCCAGGAAAGGACCTGCTTTCCTCTGGAATTCTCCTCCTATCAAAGCCAGGAAAATATCTGTTTTCCTCTGGAATTTTCAGAGCCAGGAAAAGACTTGTTTTCCTCTGGAATTCTCCTCAGTACAGAGCCAGGGAAGGATCTGTTTTCCTCTGGAATTTTCAGAGCCAGGGAAGGACCTGCTTTCCTCTGGAATTTTCAGAGCCAAGGAAAGGACCTGCTTTCCTCTGGAATTCTCCTCCTATCAAAGCCAGGAAAATATCTGTTTTTCTCTGGAATTTTCAGAGCCAGGAAAGGACCTGTTTTCCTCTGGAATTCTCCTCCTCTCAAAGCCAGAAAAGGACCTGTTTTCCTCTGGGTTCTCCAGCTCTCAGAGCCAGGGAAGGACCTGTTTTCTTCTGGAATTCTCAGTTCAGAGCCAGGAAAAGACTTGTTTTCCTCTGGAATTCTCAGAGCCAGGAAAGGACCTGTTTTCCTCTGGAATTCTCAGTTCAGAGCCAGGAAAGGACCTGTTTTCCTCTGGAATTCTCAGAGCCAAGAAAGAACCTGCTTTCCTCTGGATTCTCCAACTCTCAGAGCCAGGAAAGGACCTGCTTTCCTCTGGAATTCTCCTCCTATCAAAGCCAGGAAAATATCTCTTTTCCTCTGGAATTTCAGAGCCAGGAAAAGATTTGTTTTCCTCTGGAATTCTCCTCATCCAAAGGGAAATAACAACTCGTGAGCTCAGTGCCCTGCAGCCCCTTTGGGATGTCAGGGTTCATAAGTGTCCCTGGATTCCGTACCTGCGGAGCTGAGCTAAAAATAGGGAATGTCCTGTGCTGCCTCTCAGGCTGGGAGACCAGGCTGGAAAACAGGCTGGGAATTTTCCTCCTTGGTGGAAAAAACCTCCTGGTTTTTTGTTTATTTTTTTGTTTTTGTTTTTTTTTTTGTTTGTTTGTTTGTTTGTTTTTTCTTTGTATTTTTTTGTCCAGGGCTGAGCAGCTCTGCTTGTGTTTAGGGAAAGCTGGAAAGGAAAATCATGGATATKGAAGGGAAGTTTTTATGTTTGGAGAAATACGGGGTAAAGGAGAGGGAAATTCAGGAATGTTGGGGAGACAGTAAGAAAAGAAGCCTTGGGGTGTTATCCATGAGGAGCTGTAGGAATAAATGAGATGATCATGGAATGGCTTGGSCTGGAAGGGACCTTAAATCCCAYCTCATCCCACCTGGAAAACCTTCCACTATCCCAGGCTGCTCCAAGCCCTGCCCATGGACACTTCCAGGGATGGGGCAGCCACTTTTATCCATATATACATAAATTTTTCATGGATATATCCACTCTGCCCCTCCATGCTCTTTTCCTCTTGCTGAATTCCCAGGTTACCCAATTCCCAGTGACCCTTGGCTTTGTTTCCTGGGTTTTCCTCTCGTTAGGAGTGGATTTGTGGAGTTCCCATGGATGGGAAGGTTTCTTTGGGGATTATTTTGTGAGATTTAGAGGGAGGGAAGATTCCCTCATCCTTTCTTTTTAGCCAGGGAATTTTCCAAGAGCCTTTCTTGATGCTGTCCAAGAAAAGAGAAATATGAAATATATTAAGATATTCTGTAGATTAAGATAAATACTAATTAAGTACCTAATTAATAGCAAGGGGCAGGGAAACCTTGGAATGTGGTGGCTGCTGTAGATCAGGAGCACCACAAAAAAACCTGGGAATTTGCTCAGGGTGCTCATCATCTCCTATTTATCAGGAAAATCTCTGGAATTCTGGATAATGCCAGGTGAGGGATGCTCCAGGGGTGTCTCACTCCACTGGAGTGCTGATGGATTAGGAGAAACCTCTGGTAATGAATTGTTGAGGGGTGTGGGATGTTTAATTAGCACGGAATTCTGTAATTTGTGATTTCAGTATGTACTTAATCGTGCACATCCTGTTGGTCTGGTGGCTCTGGTGGGCTCAGAGGATTTAGGGAATAGAGATATCCCAGATTTGGTTGGAAAAGGTGATGAGCTCCAGCAGAACTGAGTGGTTTTCCCTCTCCTGTGCAGGAATCTGAACCTCAATATTTACCAAGCTGTGAAAAAAAAAAAACCTCCTTTCCCTCTCCAAGTCTTTGGGATCATCCCAAACACCAGCTGCTAATTTTCCACAATTCCAAAGCTCCTGGAAAAAACCATTAATAGCTCAAATCTCCCAATGTTGTGTTTCCCACTGATTGGAAAATATGGGGTTTTTTTAGGGTTTGTTGGGAGAAAGTTCCTTTTCCAGCACTGATATTTAATCCAGAGCTTAAATTTTCCCCAGTTCTGGCAGGGTCATTATTTCACCTCAGGTATTCCCAATCCAAAGTTCTCCCTCCATTGTCCTGGGCTCCAAATCCTGGGAGGATTTTGTGTCATTATGGGGAAAATGCAGGGATGGGAACAAGAAAAAATGCCTGCGCTTCTTTTTGGGAGCTGCTGAGGAGTTTGTTCTTCTCAGGAGGAATTTTTCAATGGATTTGTCAGGGATTGATTGGAAAGGGTGGATCCCCATCCTTGTTGATGTCCAAGGAATGATTGGATGTGGTTGG
>NDFG01000032.1:1559557-1574352 GCA_002167245.1 Sporophila hypoxantha
CCCAGCTCCTCAGGGATTCTGCAAAAGGCCCTCTTTGCCTCCCAGACAGCCATCCCTCTAAGCTGGAGTTCTGCGCCCTCGCCTCACGCCAAAAGGGCCCCTTAGCCAGCTGTACATCCCTCAGGGAATTACTGCTGAGCCCCCTTTTATTCGCAGCAGCCTTTTACCTCCAGAGGATTTCTGGCAGCCCCTTCCCAGGGCTCCTTCTTTTATCGACATTTCTTCTCCTTACTCGAGCCACGTTTAGCTGCACGCACTAGGATTCTGCAGGAGGGGCCCCTTCCCAGCTCCCTCAGGGATTCTCCGGCCCACTTCCCGCCTCCTCAGGGATTTCTCCAGCCCCTTTCTCAGGGTCCTCAGGGATTCTGCAGGCCCCCTTCCCAGGCTCCTCAGGGTTCCTCCAGCCCCCTTCCCAGGCCCTCCCTCCAGGGATTTTCTGCAGGCCCCTTCCCAAGCTCCTCAGGATTCTCCAGGGCCTCCTTCCTGCATCCTCTCAAGGCCTCTCCCTTCCATTTTCCACCACTCAGCAAGCCCAGGAAAAGCCCTAAAAATAAAAAATTCTGAAGGCTTCCCAAAAGCCAGGAGGAATGCTGCAGCGTGCTTACAAAAACCCCCCATGGGCAAACATATCCCAAGCAAATCATCCTGAGAGAAAAAAACCTGTCCTGGTTCGGTCCCGAACAAAAATCCTCCACTGGAAACTAGGATTGTAGCTCAGTTAAGTCTTTGGTGCCTTGAAAAAAGCACAGTTTAATATTTAAAGAGGAAATTTAAAAACAACTGAAACCGTTCCCATGAATCAAATACATCAAGAAGGAACATTGGCACTTCGGAATGTTAAACGAAAATTAAACAGCTTTTTAAAAACAAACAATTTGCAGAAAGTTCACTTGGCGGACCAGGCCTACAGACATCTTGTTTCCCGCAGAACAAGGAAACAAATCATCTCTATTTCAGAGGAGATAAAAATGACTTTTCTTTAATCAGAAGGTTCGGGTTTCCTGTACTTCATATGTCTCACACCTCTTTCTCAACGTCTTTATGTGATCAAACACCGGCTGAGCACGAAGCAGCTGAAAATGCACTGAGGGAATTGTGTTCCCTTTCTAAAAGCTTGGGAAATTTGTTATTGGGGATTTGTGTGTTTTCCAGGCATTCCATCAAAATTTATTTATGGGAATCAGGATTCTTAAAGCTCAATTCCCATTCCCACTTGCACAGGGGCACCACACTTCCACTGGCCAGCGCTGCTCCAAAGGCCTCTCCGGCCTAGCCTGGCCTTGGACACTTCCAGAGATCACGGGGAAAAATCCACCCAAGGCGCTACTCTCGGAATTCCATCCCAGGGTTTTACCACCAATCTTCCAGGGCAGGAACTTCCTTTCCTCAAAAAATCCAAAATCTTACAACCCTTCCTTTCACCACTCCTACTCCTCTTACGCTACCAGAAGCTTGTGCTTTCATTCAGCGGGCTACCACCAAAAAGGTGCTTTTAAGTCCACATCTGGCGACTTAAAAATGTCATACTCAAAAGATATTCCCACTCACTGGAAAATCGATGCTGCCTTAAAAAACTCCCATTCTCTTTCTCAGGCTCTGGCATGGGAAAGAGAACTGGCGGGCCTGTTCCAAGCCCACGAATCTCATTACCTCTGTGCATGGAAAATAATACTTGGAGCCCTACGCAAGGCTTGCGAATGCTGGAGAGGTTTGTCAGGGCGAAAATTTCCACATTTTCATAGGCATAAAATTTCATTCCCATTTCCCAAATGTTTGGGGCCAAAAATCAGGTGGAGAAAACCAGAGGTTTTTCCTTCATCATTTAGTTAAATCCCAGGGCTGATGTGGTGGGCCAGGAAAAAAGAGCAGCAGTAGAGAGCTTGAAGGACAGAGATTCCTGGAGCGGCGGCCTTCTGCTTTCCCATGAATTTTTTGGCAAACTTCCCTTCACAAACCAAGAGCAAGGATTCCATTAGGACCAACCCCCCCAAGTGCTGCTGGAAAATTCCACCAGGACATTCAGGACGAGGTTTAGGCCAGTTTATCCAGCGGACAGCTGCATGCAGATGATCCAAAAGCTTCTCCTGGCAGTTGGGAATTCCTAAACAATCCCTCAGGGTCCATCCCTGCCACTCTCCCTTTCCAGTTTCCTTTGATGGATACCAGCTTGCCCACGCATATTTTCTCCTTGGATCACTTTCCTTTGGAAAATTGGACAACCAATTCAGGAGATTTGTGGGCTCAGCAATTCATTGAGGTTCCTCCATCATGAGCAATTATTCAATGTTAATTAGTAAATGTTCGGCATTCGCAAACCATGGTACAGCAGCATGCAGATAATCACCCCCCTGTGCACGATAGTTCTGGGATCCCTTGGAGAATACCATAACCAACAGTGCTCAGTACTTGATTAGAACAAACACCAGAAGGCTCTCACCCCTCAGCATTCCATGCATATTGTTTGGGACCAAAAGCATTTCGAATCGTAGCGATTCCAAAAAATCAATAAAAATTAAATGAGGAGAATTAAATAAACTCCCACCTGGGTACTCAGGACCCCACTAGCAAGTCATGGGTTAACTAGTTTATCTTATGATTTCTCAAAGCCCTTTTAGAAGAGCTCATATTCCTGATTTAACAGAGGTGCCAATTTAAGTCATTAACTTACACGATTAGGGAGTCGCTCCTCTTCCTAGCAAATATTGGGGGGTGGAGAAAAGGATCTTACACATTTCACCAAAAATCTCATCAGGCCAAGCTCTTTGGCAGAGCAAGCCAGCCATTATCCCCACCACGCTATTCCCTGTCCAAGCAGCAGGTGCTTTTCCAGAAGGGGCTGAAATGTGCTGGAAAGTAGGCAGCTGCCAGCGGCTCCTCATGCGAGCTGGTGCTTTCTGGGTCCCCAGCGATGAAAGAGGAGTTCGAGAATTCTGATTCCGTTCTTAAGAATAATAAATAATAAAATAATAATAATATACTAAATATAAATATGATCCAAAAGAAATAGAAGAATATAATATAAATATAATTAATATATATTAATATATACTAATTATACATATATTATTATAAATATTAATCTTATTATACTCCAATATTAGTACTTATAATTACATTACATTAATACATATATATTATATTATATAATATTAATTAAGTATATATTATAATATATTATATTTATTATATAATATATTTTATATTATATTAATATTATATAATATTATAATAACTCATTACATTACAACACTTTATTACAACATTACATAACAAAGAATCCAAGGAGAGAAAGAGAGAGTACTTTCTAAGATAAGATCACAATTTATAAACCTCAGACTATTAAACTTGTATAATTAAAACCTTGCTGATTTAATATTAAAACCTTTGTGACTCTCTTACAGACTCCCACAACACCGGCTGACATCTTGATGGTCATTACATATAGAGCCAATTCAACATGTTTGAAGAGAATACAATTCATCCAAACATCCATTCAAACAGCAGCTAACGAACACACCAGAGCAAGAGATGAAACTTGATTTTTCCTTTTCTCTGAAGGTTCAGCTATCCCAGGAGACAAAAAAATCCTAGGTCAAAAAATATTTCTAAGAAATTATAATGACAGTTGATCAACCCAGCGGATACAATGCCATTGGATGCAAGGGGGATTTTATTTCGCACATATATCCCAGCTTTTCCAAAAAAAATTCTTCTGTATGCTGGAACCCACCAGCCTACCTGGCACGTCATAAAACATCTAGCACCAGATTGTGGAATAAAATTAGGATATGAATAAGGGGTAAAATAGAGCAGAGTTGTGATCCCTCCTCTTCCCCTATTTATCATTCAAAAAACCTCCTTGGCATGGGAGAAATAACAGGATTTGCTGTCGGTGTAATTTTTTAATCTCTTCAATTCTATCCAAACAAGCGATATCCAAAAATTCCATCGGTTTCATTAAGGAATCTCCTACCAAATATCCTCTAACACGGAAGGGATAGGAGGGCAATGGATTAGAAGGGCCACCAAGAGGGGATTCTATCCATTCATTGCCTGGCTCCTTTTGGAACCCCCAGCAAGCTCTAGCTCTCTCGCACGGGAGCTATCTGATCCTTTTGGTCATTTTCCGGACCCTTTAACTTCCCATGTCCCTTTCCATATGGAACAATCACAATTCAAAAGAAAACGCACGGAAAAAAAGTAGTGCAGAAAGAAGAAAAAAACCCAAAAATAATGAATAAAATTTTCACATGTAAATCACCAGAATCATTAAGATCCTTGCTCCTCAATTCTCAGACATCAACAATCACAGGGAATCTATGAGCTTTCCCAAGCTCCTCAGGGGATTCTTTCCAGCCCCTGTTTCCCAGCTCCCTCATGATCCTCGCTGGGACCCTCCCAGGGACCCTTCCCCAGCTCCGTCTCCTGGTCCAAAAACCTTCCAAGCTACATTCTTCTTCAAGCGCATGACTTTAATTTTAAATTCTTCAAACATGGTGATTGAACCTTCCACGATCTCGATTTACAGATTGCTGATTTTGGCTTCTTAAATCAGCTTGGAGCAATGATCTTCCTAAAAATGATTTTTCATTTTATTACATATGTGAATTGAAAAAACACTATTCCACGTAGCAATGGAGTAAATGAGAGCAAGGGAGTGTTTCTGGAAATTTCACTGCGAACCTCGGTACGAATCCTCTCACGGACGAACGAAGGGAGATCACATCATAAGTCCCTCAATAGTTCCAGTAGGATTCCAGCCGAATTGGAATTCCAGCCCGTCCCAGATCTCCAATTCTCTGAATGATTCCAGTCCTTCCCAGATCTCCATCCGTTGAAATTGATGTCCGGGCCATTTTCCAGATCTCCATTTCCTGAGTCACTGATTTCTCACAAAAATAAAGAATGGAATTACTTTGTATTATTTCCTATTAACACCAGCTATCACAACTGAGATAAATATTTTGTGGACTCATTTCCACGATTAGAGCAGATTCTCGGTGGCACTTCAGGTATCTTCCAAATCCCATTCCTTCTTTTATAAATTCCAACCGAAACAGTTTTTCCACATTACCACAAGGCGCCTTACTTGATGAGCATTTAATTGCTAGCGTTTTTAGCATTTTTCCCCAGGCAAGCAAACAAATTCCTGGTATTTACAGGTAATCTGCACCTCAAAAGGGGCCCAGGCAAGGGCGAGAACTTTCACACAAGAGGATAGAGAGCCACAGAGGATTAAACGTTTAGAGCCGGCTGAGCTTTGTGGGACAGGCAGATCCTACCACTGTGGCAGGATTCCAAGCAGCATTCCAAGAAACTTTAAATGTTCCAGGAGCTGTCAATCCTTCTACCTTGAATCTCAGCAAGGGAAACATACTTGAGGAAACACATGCATAAAAATGGGGAAGGGTGGGAAAAGTATAGGATTGCTGTCAAGAATGGCAGAAGATTATGCGCTTTAAAACACCCATTCTTTAATAAGGATTCATAAGCTGTCCTTTAATTACAATCCCTCAGCGCAGCAAATACTGGTTCAGTAATTTCCATGGCACTCCTAGGAGAATTGGAAAAATTACATTGGATAGGGCTTAAAGATAAGCGATGAAGAAAATGAAAAATAATTCTCACAGAATGCTTTCCAAACGTCCTTAAATCAAAATAATGATGCATAAATCACTTCTGATTGCAAGCCTCAGGAAAAATAAAATATTGCATACCTAATATCCTTCTTCCATTTATCTGACTGAGGCGCCCAATGGTTTGATAGTTTTAAATTAGAAGCCGATTTTTCAGAAGTGTACTGCTTAAAATATTAAAAAAACAAAGATCAAAAGGTTTAACATTCTCATCCACACATTCCAGTTGGAGAAAATCCATTCCAACTCCGAGAGCGGAATGTGGGCGTGAAAAAAATCAAGGTTAAGCCTCTGTGCTCAAACGCGCTTTTGATCAAAACCACATTAAACTGGCAAGTGCGAAAAAATCAGACAATCAAAGGCCCAAGCTTTAATTCCCCTCTGCTTGTGTGGTGGCACTGGGGACCACAATCCAAGGACCCCCAGCTACATGAGCTGGCACCACCAGGGCTGTGGGCCAAAGGTGGAACTGCCAGGGTTGGAGCAAGTCCTGGGAACCAGTTGGAATGGTCCCTGCCCATGAGGAACAGGGGTGTGCACGGATTGGAATTTAATGGTCTCTTTCTCAATATTCCAAACCAAAAACTTCTGGATTCCCCAAAAAGCGGTAGTGGAAACAGGTCGTCCAGCGGGACTCCCAGAGGACTTTGCAGGGAAAATCCATGGGCTAGGGTTGCCTCCTCATGGGAGAAGTCACCCAGGAGGAGAAAAAGCAAGCAACCATCGGCATGGGGTTTATTTGCCCGAGGTGATTTCACGTGGTTTTGTTCCCTGTGCTGGTAGAAGGAACACCAAAGAATTCCTCTGAGGAATGAATCGGGCTGGGATGGCGTTCCTGGCATGCAAAATATAGGGGAATGGGGATGCATTAAAATTAGAATCCATGGAAGTGGTTTGGGCTGAAACGGCTAAATCACAGTGCCCACCTAGCCCAGGGGACTTTAACTTCCCCCATGGCAACCCTTTGCCACTGCAGGCACTCTGATTTCCCAGGGCCCCATTACGCTGGCCTTGGGGTCAACTGCCAGGGGATACCAGGGGGCAGGCCACAGCTCTAGGGTCTGGGAATTCTGTGCCAGGCGCTTGGCCCACCCTCCTCAGAAATTTCCCTGGGAAAGCCTCAGGAGGATGTAAACCCACCCTCAACCCAAGGGGACTGCTGATGTTGGCTCTGGAGGCTTCACAGGGTCCATTGAGTACCAAACCTGGGCCAGTCCAGCTCCATTCTCTGGCTGGGAGAATTCGCGAACACAACTATGAGCTGGCCACATCCTAGCGGTTTTTCCTAGTGACACGCACTACTGGCAGCGGATTGGGCACATTGCATACCCTCCCTGGCAAGTGCCATAAGGCCTGAGCCCCCTTATCCCATGGGAATTCCTGCGGGCTGGGCCCCAGCCCTGCAGGCTGCCCTTGGCCAGCCTGAGGCCGTTCCTCTTGCTCCTACGCCCCTGTGTCCCTGGAGAACAGAAGGCCCGGGACCCCCCGCGGTGCTGTGCTAGGCGTAAGAGCTGTTGCAGAGCCACTAAGGGCCCCTCGTAGTCCATCCTTTGCATCCTGACTCACATTTCTGACCAGCAGCTATTTCCTGCCAGAACAGCAGGCTTTGTTCGACATCCACAATCACATTTCCCTCCAAAGGGAAATTCTCTTTCCTATGACGCTTATTCACTCATGCATGGCATTTTGGTCCCTGCGGTAATTGGCGGTTTATGAAGCCAGCATTTGATTTTCCAGACAGTCCTGAAACAAAGTTTGGGATGATGAAGGAAATGCAATCCAACACGTGTATGGCCTCGGTTCCTTCCCAGAAGAAAAAGACTCTTGGGTGCACACTTTACAAATAAAGATGCTGATCAGAAAGGCTCTCCCAAAAAGTGATCCATTTGAAGGAAAAAACTGACGAGCAGGGAGGGGGTAGGTATGGATATCAGGGCAAAGGGTCTTCCCACTATCCTCAGAGCGGTTGGCTGACTTGCCCACTGCCCAGGAATTGGGCACGCTACCTGGAGGCTGCCAGAAGTCTCCAGGGGAGGTCATTGGACATGCCACTGCCCAGAGCGAATGCCCAGTGTGTGATTGCTTGGTGGTTCTGGGCATGGGACAGGCGGGCTGGATCAATTTGATCCCTGCTCGGGTCCCTCCAAGCTATCAGGACATTTTCTGGATTCATGACTCTGAAACAGATGAGGGGATGCAGCGGATGATAATCCAGAGCAGGAGATTTGGCCCATCCCTTCTTGCTGCCAGGCCAGGTAACCCACATTCATGGCACATACATCCACACAATTCCAGGGACAGGGATCTTCCCAAGATTTCCACACTCTGCTCACCCACAAAACCTCCACGTATGGCCCCTGGAGTGAAGGAGGATTAGGATGGACAACAACACGTAGCAGAGAGGCGAAAGATTTCCTTCAATCTCCCTATCAAAATACTCCCAAGCTGAATCAAAGTCTTCTTCAGAGAAAATCCTACAGGAGAACCTCATGAGCGACTGCACAGGGTTATTTATCCAGCAAGCAAACGCAAATGTTCAGGGCAGGATTCCTTGCTTTTCTGGGGAAATATGCGCCTCATGATTTCAGCCCATGCAGCCCAGACCCAGATCTTTTCCATGGCAACAGTTTCATTTTCCCACTGGGAATGGCAATAACCCAGTGAACTCAACCTTCAGCCTTTGCGTGAATGCTTCTCCCACCTCCAATGCTTTTCCTGTCTCTGATGTATTGATGGGGCCAAAAGAATCATGGATGGAAAAACTCTAAAGGATATCATGGAGTTCATAGCATCCCCCTAGCACTGCCAAGGGCCACACGACTGCCTCAAACTCCCCAAAGTGCCCATCCATGGATTTCAACTACCCTCCTCAGAAAAGCGCGACATCCAATGGGGAAAAAGCCAATGGGAGCAAACAAAATTCCCTGATGATTACCAAAATGGTAAAGGACCCAAGGGCTAGAGGCCCTTCCAGCCAGGATTAGAATCACCAAACTTTCAAGGAGGTTAATAAAGAAAAACCCTCGAGAGATGCTTCAAACCCATGTGGGGTCCATGCCCCAGCAGACAATCAAGGACTCTCTTTCCCTTCCAAAAAACCAAACCAGGATAGTTTTCCACTCCTCTCCACCCCATTGCCCCACTGCGCTCGGAAGCTCTGACTTTACACCTGGACCCTGCTTTCCAAACAAAATATTCCATTCCAACAAATCCTTCCGTCCCAACCCTTCCTGCTCCAGGGAGCACCTTTCAAGCCACTGGAATGTTTGGAATTGAAGGTTTCTCTTCCATCTGAAAACAAGGGAAGGAGCTATTCCCTGATATCCATTGTTCTGGAACCCTTCTTTCTGTCCCATTTTTCTCCTTGCTCCCACAGAGGAAGCTGTGGTAGCCCCCTGGATCTCCCTGGCAAGTGGGTCCCAAGTGCCACGGGGAATTTGGAATCATTGGAGCCATCTGGGACAGTAGGACAGGTGTCCCTGCCTCATGACATAGGAGTGGGGACTGCGCTAATGGATTTAAGTCCCCTTCAGGCCCAATAAAAAAACCATTCTGGGAATTTCTTCTTCCACGCTCACTACACCTGAATGTTCACCCTTCACATTGGAAACCTTACTCAACTTATTCCCCCTTAAAAAAAAAAAACCACCAAGAGCCACAAAAAAATTCTGAGGAGTGACCAAAAGTGCCCAGGCCAAAACCCACATTTTACCAGGAAGGATGCAATTTTATAGGAGGCTCAATCATCATGGATGTGCTAAGATTCACCTGCAGAAGGATCTTTCTGCCCAGAAATTGTGGTCGGATAATTTCTTCATGTTGTGGGTAGGGAGCCAAAATGGGGCACACAAAACCCACTTTTGTTGGGAGCTGCGCTACCATTCATGCCCTGTTAAATGTTTCTGAGAAATGGGAACTTTCCAAGGACAAGTTTTCAAGAGGGGGGAGGAACAAAAACACTTTTTTCTGTGTTGTTGTCCAAAAGTTGATTCTACCCCACCAGCATGTGGGCCTTACACGTCAGTTGGGCAGAACTTCCCCAAAAACCACCAATGCATTCCCAGAATCCGGTGTTGCTTTGCGAAAAGGGCGTTGAGGAAAATTCTCATTCACCACTCCATGGGCAGACGCTTGGATAGAGCAGATGGATTCTCAAAATAATAAAAAATTAAATAATTCAAGGCTGCAATGTCAATAAAATGATTAAATTATTTTAGGACAGGGAAAAGGAAGCTTGGAAACTTTTGAGTCGCTGCTCCCCAAAACTCCCATTCCAGGGGAGCCTGGAGGCTCCCACTTTTCTGTGCTCTGCTCATGGAGTTCAAAGGTTCTGAGGAAGGGTAAATAGTATGAAGTCAATAATAATATCACACAGTTTCGGGTTAGGGATACAAAACCCTAATGAGTGCTAATTACAGCAGCCAACAACAATAAAATAAGGGGCTAGGAGGCCACCAACTCACGGCAAACATCTGGAACTCCATGAACAAGAAGTAATGAGAGACTCACCATCTGGCGGATGGAACCACAAACAGGGCAGTGGCTGAATTAACTGTGCCCAAGATGACACCAAAAATGAGTTAATAAACCAATAACAACTTTTGTGGGGGGGCCAGGACACACATTATCTGGCCAACTTGTCAGGGAAAATTAAACCTGAAAAAGGGGCAAGGCGCATGGAAACCAACTTGATAGAGAGAGCTCACCAGGGCTCTCCGGATGAGTGTCTGGGGTTCCCAAAGTAACTTGGAATGCCAGGAATCCAGGAACATTTTTTGGAGTGGCGAAAATCATTCCTAAAGGAGCATGGAATCACCAAAAACCTGGTTATGCCTTATCAACCTGATCCAAAGCCCCAAAGAGCTCTGAGGACTACCAGGAGAATTCTTGGCCTCGGTGACCCAACCAGGAGGCGTTTTACCCACACCCAAATTAATGGAGATATGAGGGGAAAAGGACCCAAATCCACCAATACATCCAACCTAAGGGCCAAGGGGTAACCATGCCTTTTCCCCTCTTGATCGAACAATCCCAACAGGGGATCTTCCCAGGTGGAACCCACCGTTCCTGGCAGTAGAATTCTGGGAATGTTGGGTTCCCAAAGTGAAACGAATTCCGAAACTCCCAGAAAAATCTTAGGGTTGGAAAAAGAGCTCCAAGGATTCAAACGGTGCACTGTTGCCACCGCCACCTCTGTCCCCAGCCCAGAAGCTTGAGTCCACCCTCCAGGGGACAACCTGCAGAGGGGCACTGGGCAACCCTCCCTGGGCAGGGCCAAGGCCTTGAGCCCCCTTTTTCCATGGGGAAATCTGGCTGGGGCCCCCACCTGGGCTTGGCCCTGGCCCCAGCTGAGGCCCGTTCCCTCTGCCTCCTGTCCCTGTTCCCGGAGGCAGAGGCCCGACCCCCCCCGCTGTTGGCCTCCCTGCAGGAGCTGTGCAGGCCAAAGGCCGCTCTTTCGCAGTTGCCAGTCCCAGGGATTTCGCAAAGGGCCCTCAGAGCCTCCCTAAGGTTTGTCAGGGAGCCCCTTGCCCAGGCTCCTCAAGGGATTCTTGCAGCCCTTCCCACCTCCTTCACGGGATTCTCACAGGCCCCTTCCCAGCTCCCTTAGGGATTCTGCAGGGCCCCCTTTCCCACGCTCCCTCCAGGGATTTCTCCAGCCCCGGGGCCCAGCCTTCTCCCAGGATCTGCAGCTTCTGGCTCTCAGGATCTGCCCCTAGGGCCTTCAGGGGATTCTGGAGGCCCCTTTCCCAGGCTCCTCAGGGGATTCATTCAGCCCACTTCCCAGCTCCTCAAGGGGATTCTGCCACATCCCTTTACCCAAGCTCCCTCAAGGATTCTGGCCAGCCCCTCTCCTCAGGATTCTGCCCTCCAGTCCTCAGGGATTCTGCCAGCCCCTTCCCAAAGCTCCTAGGGGATTTCTGGCAGGCCCCTTCCCAGCCTTCTTTTCCCTGGGAGTTCCAGGGCCCCTTCCTTGTCATGACGGGACCCAGACCTAGGACCCACCCTCGAAGGTGTACCTCACCAGGAACAAATGTTGAATTCCTCACCCAAACTGCGCATCCATTGCTTTTAGACAATGCCTTATTATCCTCTATCGTAAGCACCCACCACCAAAAAATCTTGGAAAAATTCATTTTTTTTTTCAGACAAACCCGCATCACTCCCAACATGAAGATAAAATTGCGGGATTGCTTCCCAGAAAAGAAAATTGGACATAAGCAAATTAATACAAATTATTGAAGTTTCTTAAAATTAGAAATTTCTTTTTAGTCAAATAGGAGACATCTATGACTCGGAAAAATAAATTTTTTTTCCCAAAATAAGAAACTTTTTTTTCACTGATTTGCAAAACTCTTGTCCAAACATAAATTTAAAAAAAGTAAATAATTTATTATTAATTAAATTTCCAAAAATGCTGGCATATTGGTTAGAGCTCCCAAAGCAAAAGTAAAACAGAATAGGATTTCGGCCTCCAATCAATGCAGGAGATGTATCCCAAAAGGAACTCCCTGTGCTTTATCCCAGGCTATATCCAACTAGGTGTTGGACCAAGCAGGGAATGGGCTTCCCACTGCCATAGGGAAGAAATAGATGGGAAGGTGGGAATGGGGATTTCCTTGGCTGGGCTGAGATTGCCAGAGCAGGCTGTGGCTTGCCCCTGGATCCCTGGCAGTTGCCCAAGGCCAGGTGCTGGACATTGGGAGGCACCCTGGGGCGACAGTGGGGGGAGGTCCCCCTGAAGGGGTGGAATGGGATGGGGATTTTAAGGGTTCCCTTTCACCAACCCAAAACCATCTCCATGATTCCATGAAATTACCTCAGGAAAAAGCATGGTAAATGTTTCTACTCATCCATCAGGCTCCTTGAAATACATGGCAATAACAGGAACGGCGCACGAGAGAGAGAAGGATAACAACACCTCCAAAGCTGAATTTAATCATTAAATAAAATTAATTACCGAGAGGACAGCTGCCGCAATAAAAAACCATGGGAATTCACAACACCCCAAAAACCCCCTGGCTCCATTTCTCTTCCCAACTTGCTCCATCACTGGAGTCTCCTGGCAAGAGCCTCCCAGACACTGAACCTGCCGGAGAACCTTGCAGTTTTTCCTGAAGGATTCATTCTTCCGGCCTGGCACCGTGCGCTTGCTGGCGCTCCTTGGAGCCTCTCCCACTGTGCCTCCAGTGACCCTAAATCACCTCTCGCCTCTGGTTGCTCCAATTGCCCCATTATCCATCACTGGCAAACGCGCGGGAGGGGTTTTGTCGCCTTCCAAAAGGTAATTGTTATTCCACAGGAAAAATTTAACATCCCCTTTAAAGTCAGGGGATAATGGAAAAGGCATATTCCCCCTGATCGCGCTCAGCTGGCTAGAGGGGAGAGCGGAAAAACATCTTCCTAACTTTTATCAAACTTGTGCCATTTCGGCTGATTTTTTTCCCCTCCACACACATATCAAACTTCCATTTTCAAAGAAGCAGCTTCCACCCATCTCACAAAATCCCGAAACCCCGCTGTGCCAGAGTTTAATTCCTGTTCCACCAAAAATCCACAACAAAACGCATCCCAAGAAACCTAGAGGTGATTTTATTCCCGTGCCTGCAAAGACCAGCAAGCATCTTCCCATTGGTTTTACTGAGCATAAGATCCCAAGAATTAAATCACCTGAGATGTTTGGTTGATGCTTGGGAATATCACACCAATTAATTTATCGGAGGAATTACTGGGGCAGGGGCGGCTCCCGGCATAAAATCAGGAATTAAATTCCAGTGGTGTGGACAACGAGCTCCCCTTTTACCAACACAGGACAGGCTAAAGACTTAAACTCTCCAATTTTTAATGAATTATTTACTCTTTCCCAGGGCAACAAGTCGTGGCACCTGGAATGGGAATTTGGTTGGAAGCACTTGGAGGAGTGGATTTTGGAAGCAACAATTACTGCTTGTATAATGGATAAATGATCCAAATAAATTTAAGACAAACGACAAATTCCCCAAGAGGATCCAGACCAAGCCGGAGTAAGGCTCAGCACCAAGCAAAGGGAGACTCTTTGGTGTGGGAAACTTCCACCCAGTGAGCTCAGGATCATGGGTTCTGGGATGTTGGGTTTGAAGGGGCTTTTGGGATCATTCCCACCCCTGCCTGGCCAGGGAACCTTCCCACTGCCCCAGGGTGGCCCAATTGCCCAGCCTGGCCTTGGACACTGCCAGGGATCCAGGGGCAGCCACAGCTGCTCTGGCAATTCCAGCCCAGCCAGGAATTCCCAATTCCCAATCTCCCATCTATTTCTTCCCTCTGGCAGTGGGAGCCATTCCCTGTGTCCAACCAGTTGGATATAGCTGGGATAAAGCACAGGGAGTTCCTTTTGGGATACATCTCCTGCATTGATTGGAGGCWGAAATCCTATTCCTGTTTTACTTTTGCTTTGGGAGCTCTACCAATGTGCAGCATTTTTGGAAATTATTAATAATATTATTTAGCTTTTAAATTTTGTTTGGAAGAGTTTTGCAAATCAGTGAAAAAAAAGTTTCTTATTTTGGAAAAAAAATTATATTTTCAGTCTAGATGTCTCTATTTGACTAAAAAGAAATTTCCTAATTTTAAGAAACTTCATAATTTGTATAATTTGCTATGTCAATT
The DNA here is from genome assembly GCA_002167245.1 of Sporophila hypoxantha. NCBI lineage: Eukaryota > Metazoa > Chordata > Aves > Passeriformes > Thraupidae > Sporophila > Sporophila hypoxantha. The sequence continues at coordinate 1,573,837 of NDFG01000032.1, forward strand.
TTCTTTTTGGGAAGCATCCCAGCATTTATCTTCATGTTGGGAGTGATGGGTTTGTCTGAAAAAAAAWGAATTTTCCAAGATTTTTGGTGGTGGGTTTACGATAGAGGATTATCAGGCATTGTCTAAAAGCATGGATGCAGTTGGGTGAGGAATTCACATTTGTCCTGGTGAGGTCACACCTCGAGGGTGGTGTCCAGTTCTGGGTCCTCATGACAAGGAGGGGCTGGAGAATCCCTGAGGAGCTGGGAAGGGGCTGGAGAATCCCTGAGGAGCTGGGAAGGGGCTGCAGAATCCCTGAGGAGCTGGAAGGGGCTGCAGAATCCCTGAGGAGCTGGGAAGGGGCTGCAGAATCCCTGAGGAGCTGGGAAGGGGCTGGAGCTGTCTCTTATACACATCTAGATGTGTATAAGAGACAGGCTCGCTGCTCAGCCATGCCCTGTGTGTCAGTAATTGTTGTGTTATGGCTGCTTCGCTAATTAGCACTCATTAGGGTTTGTATCCCTAACGAACTGTGTG
>NDFG01000032.1:1575027-1590741 GCA_002167245.1 Sporophila hypoxantha
ATTTTTTTTTTTCCCTGATTGCTCATTAATTGTGTGTAAACAGCTTGGGGTCAGCACAAGTTTGTTTATTGGGATTTATTTAAAGATTCATTTTGGTGATTCATTTCTCCTTGAGGAGATGATTTCAGCCACTCCCATTTGTGTTCCTGGATCCTGCCAGAATGGAGCTGGGAGCTCTCTCATTCACTTATCCAAGAGCTGCTTTTCCATGGGTTCATGGACAAGTTCCCAGGAATGTGTGCCCTGCTGTGCTGAGTGTGGGCACTGCTCAGCCATGCCCTGTGTGTCAGTAATTGTTGTGTTATGGCTGCTTCGCTAATTAGCACTCATTAGGGTTTGTATCCCTAACGAACTGTGTGATATTATTATTGACTCATAATTACCTTCCTCARAACTTGACTCCATGAGCAGAGCAGCAGAGTGGGAAGCTCCCAGGCTCTGGAATGTGAGTTTGGAGCAGSACTCAAGTTCAAGGCTTCCCTTTTCCCTGTCTAAATAATTTAAATATTTATTGAYCTGCAGCCTTGAATTATTTATTTTTTTTATTATTTTGACATCCATCTGCTCTAGTTCAAGGCGTCCCTGCCCATGGAGTGGTTGGAATGAGATGTTCCTCAAAGCCCTTTCCAAGCCAAACCGTTCTGGGATGCATTGGTGGTTTTTAGGGGAAGTTCTGCCACTGAGTGTAGGCCAAGCTGGTGGGGGTAGCAATCACTTGGCAGACACAGAAAGTTGTTCCCTTGAAAAACTTGCTGAAGTCATTCTCAGAAACATTAACAGGCTGATGCTGCGCAGCTCCAAAAGGGTTTTGTGCCATTTGGCTCCAGCCCACACCAAAGGATCTGGGCAGAAATCCTTCTGCAGTGATCTTACATCCATGATGATGAGCATCCTAATGCATCCTCTGGTAAAATGTGGGTTTGCTGGCACTTTTGGCACTCAGATTTTTGATCTGTGTTTTTAAGGGGGATGAGTTGAGTAGGTTTCAATGTGAGGGTGAACATTCAGGTGTCTGAGCTGGAAGAGAATTCCAGAATGGTTTGGGCTGGAAGGGACCTTAAATCCCATCCAGTCCCACTCCTTGCCAYGGGCAGGGACACCTTCCACTGTCCCAGATGGCTCCAAATCCAATCCACCCTGGCCTTGGACACTGCCAGGGATCCAGGGGCAGCCACAGCTTCTGTGGASAAGRGAAAAATGGGRCAGAAGAAGGTTCCAGAACAACTGGATCAGGAATAGCTCTTCCCTTGTTTAGATGGAAGAGAAACCTTCAATATCCAACATTCCAGTGGCTGAARTGCTCCTGGGAAGCAGGAAGGGTTGGACCTGGATGGATGTGGAATGGAATTGTTGGAAAGCAGGGTCAGGTGAAGTGCAGGCTCCCCAAGCAGTGGGGCAGGGTGAGAGGATGGAAAACATCCCTGGGTTGGTTATTTGGAAGGAAAGAGTCTGGATTTCTGCTGGCATGGACACACTGGGTTTGAGCATCCCGAGGGTTTTCTTTATTAACTCCTGATATTTGTGATTCTAATCCTGAAGGGCTCTAGGCTTGSGTCTTACATTTGGTACACGGAATTTGGTTTCCATTGGGTTTCCATTGGATTTCCCTTTCCTGGAGRGGTTTGAAATCCATGGATGYGGCACTTGGGGAYGTGGGGCAGTGGTGGCCTTGGCAGTGCTGGGGGATGCTTGGACTCCATGATCTTAGAGGGTTTTCCATCCATGATTCTTTGGCCTCAATACATCCAGAGACAGGAAAAGCAGGAGTGGGAGAACATCCCAGGCTGGAGGTTGGCACTGGGTTTGCACATTCCATGGGAACTGAACTGTGCCRTGGAAATCTGGGTCTGGCTCTGGCTGAAATCATGAGGCACATTCCCAGAAAAGCAGGATCCAGCCCTGAACCTGCTATGCTGCTGGAAAATAACCCTCAGCCTCTCCCATGGAGGTCTGGATTCTTCTGAGAAGCTTTGATTCCACTGGGAGATTTGAAGGGAGATTTGAAGGAATCTTTTCCCTCTCTGCTGACTGTTGTCCCAAATCCTTCTCCCTCAGGGGGCACGRGGAGGTTTGTGGGTGAGCAGAGTGTGGAGCATCCTTTGGGAAGATCCTGTCCTGGATGTGTGGATGGATGCCCATGGAATGTGGGTGCCTGGCCCTGCCAGCAGAAGGGATGGGCAAATCTCCTGTCCTGGGATATCATCCCTGCATCCCCTCATCTGTTCAAGAACAGAATCATGGAATTCAGAATGTCCTGAGCTGGGAGGGACCCACAGGGATCATTGATCCAGCCCCTGTCCCTGCCCAGACCCCCAACAATCCCACCCTGGGCATCCCTGGCAGTGCTGTCCAAACCCTCCTGGAGCTCTGGCAGCCTCGGGGCCGTGCCCATTCCCTGGGCAGCCTGGGCAGTGCCAGCACCCTCTGGGATAGTGGAACCTTTCCCTGATATCCAAACTAACCCTCCCTGCCTCAGTTTTCTCCTTCAWGGATCACTTTTGGGAGAGCTTTCTGATCAGCATCTCTATTGTAAATGTCAGGCAGCTTTTCCTTCTGGGAAGGAACCGAGGCAAACAYGTGTTGGGATTGCATTTCTTCATCATCCAAACTTGTTCAGCCTTGTCTGGAAAATCAATGCTGCCTTCAAACASCCAAAACCCAGGACAAAATGCCTCAGGTGAAAGCGCATGGAAAGAGAATTCCTTTGGAGGGATGGATGTGGAGTAGAACAAACCCTGGCTGTCTGCAGGAGCTGCTGTCAGATGTGACAGGAGCAAAGGAGGCTCAGGGGGCCCTTGTGGCTCTGCACAGCTCCTGCCAGGAGGGCACAGCCGGGGGGGTCGGGCTCTGCTCCAGGGAACAGGGACAGGAGCAGAGGGAACGGCCTCAGGCTGGGCCAGGGCAGCTCAGGCTGGGCCCAGCAGGAATTTCCCCATGGAAAGGGGGCTCAGGCCTTGGCACTGCCCAGGGAGGGTTGCAGTGCCCATCCCTGCAGGTGTCCCAGGAAAACCTGTGGATGTGGCACTCAGWTGTGTCCATTCTCCCAGCCAGAGAGGAGCTGGACTGGCCCAGGTTGGACTCATGGACCCTGTGAAGCTCCAGAGCCAACTCCAGCAGTCCCTTGGGTGGGGGTGGTTTCATCCTCTGAGCTTCCCAGGAATTTCTGGGAGGGTGGGCAGGCCCTGGCACAGAATTCCCAGAGCAGCTGTGGCTGCCCCTGGATCCCTGGCAGTGCCCAAGGCCAGGCTGGACACTGGGRCACCCTGGGACAGTGGGAGGTGTCCCTGCCATGGCAGGGGTGGCWCTGGGTGGGATTTAAGGTCCCTTCCAGCCCAAACCATTCYATGATTCTATTTTTAATGCATCCCATTCCCATATTTTGCATCCAGAACCCATCCCAGCCCATTCATCCTCAGAGGAATTCTTGGTGTTCCTCCAGAGGGAACAAAACATGRAATAAACCTGGAATAAACCCTGCCATGGTGCTGTTTCTCCTCTGGGTGACTTCTCCCARTGAGGAGCAACCCAGCCCATGGATTCTGCAAGTCTGGAGTCCCTGGACCTGTTCCAACCTTTTGGGGAATCCCAGAGTTTGGTTTGGATGAGAAGAGACCTTAAATCCCATCCAGTGCCACCCCCTTCCATGGGCAGGGCCATTCCACTGTCCCAGACTGCTCCAAGCCCCAGTGTCCAACCTTGGCCCAGCCTGGTGGTGCACCTGGAGCTGGGGGGTCCTGGGATGTCCCCAAGTGCCACCACACACACAGAGGGGAATTAAAGCTGCCTTTGATGTCTGATTTTTTTGCCTGCAGTTTAATGTGGTTTGATCAAAGCTTTGAGCAAGAGCTTAAACCTTGATTTTTTCGCCCACATCCCGCTCGGAGTGGATGGATTCTCCCATGGATGTGTGGAGAGATGTTAAACCTTTTGGATCTTGTTTTTAATATTTAACAGACACTTCTGAAATCGGCTCTAATTTAAAACTATCAAACACTTTGGGGCCCAGATAATGAGGAGGATATTAGGTAGCAATATTTTATTTTTTCTGAGCTTGCACGAAGGATTTATGCAATCATTATTTTGATTAAGGACGTTTGAAAGCATCTGTGAGTATTTTTCATTCTTCATCGCTATCTTTAGCCCTTCCAATTAATTTCCAATTCCAGGAGTCCATGGAATCTGACAGAGTTTGCTGTGCTGAGGGATGTATTAAGGACAGCTTATGATCCATTAATTAGGAATGTGTTTAAAGCCATAATCTCTGCATTTTGAAGGCATCTTCTTTCCACCCTTCCCATTTTTATCTGGTGTTCCTCAAGTATTTYCTTTGCTGAGATCAGTAGAAGGATTGACAGCTCCTGGAAATAAAAGTTCTTGGATGCTGCTGGATTCCTCCAGTGGAGGATCCTGTCCCAAAGCTCAGCCTTAAACRTTTAATCCTCTGTGGCTTCATCTTCCTTGTGTGAAGTTCTTCCCTTGCCTGGGCCTTGAAGTCAGACCTGTACCAGGAATTTGTTGCTTTGCCTGGGGAAAAATGCAAAAAACTGCATTAAACTCATCAAGTCAAGGCCTTGTGCATGTGGAAAAACGTTTCGGGATGGATATAAAGAGGGAAATGGGATTGGGAATACCCTGAGTGCCACCAGAATCTGCTCTACGTGGAAATGAGTCCACAAATTATTTCCAGGTGGTGATAGCTGTGTTAATAGGAAAATACAAAGTAATTTCATTTTTATTTTGGTGGAAAATCAGTGATCAGGATGGAGATCTGGAAAAGGCCGGAATCTAATTCAGGATGGAGATCTGGAAATGGCTGGAATCCAATTCAGAATGGAGATCTGGGAAGGGCTGGAATCCAATTCAGGATGGAGATCTGGAAATGGCTGGAATCTAATTCAGGATGGAGATCTGGAAATGGCTGGACTCTAATTCTGGTGTCCTCTGAGGGGACTTGCTGTATCCCTGTTCCTCAGTGAGAATTCCAGAMAGGCAGATGCCACTTCCTCATTACTCATCTGCTGGAAGTGTTTTCAATTCCAATTAAAAAATGAAAAACATTTTGAGATCATTCCCAAAGCTGATTTAAAACAAATCAGCAATCTGACGAATCTGAAGGTTAATCACCATGTTTGAGATTTAAAATTAAGTTCAGAACTTGTGGTTTTTAGAAGGGAACGGAGCTGGGAAGGGTCTGGAGCCCCAGGAGAGGCTGAGGGAGCTGGGAAGGGGCTGGAGAATCCCTGAGGGAGCTGGGAAGTCTTAATGATTCTGTGATTTTTAGATGGCAAAGATAATTTTGGAGCACTGTTTTTTGGGTTTTTTCTTCTTTCTGCCACTTTTTTTCCCTGCTGTTTTTGAATGTTGTTCCCACATGGAAGGACATGGGAAGTTTAGGGTCTGAAATGACCAAAGGACAGAAGCTCTGGAGAAGAGCAGAGCTGCTGGGAGGTCCAAAGGCAGCCAGGCATGAAGGAGAATCCCCCTCTGTGCCTTCATCCACTGCCTTGACTCCGTGTTAGGAATTGAGGAATTCCTTAATGGAAACCGAGGATGTTTGGAATCCTTGTTGGAAATTGAGGATTAAAAAATCCCATCCAGCAAATGCCTGTATTCTCCATGCCAGAGGGTTTTGATGATAATAGGGAAGGATGGGAGGAATACACTCTCTTTTCCCCCTTATCTCCCTCCTTTTATTCCCAAATCTTGGTGCTGATGTTTTATGAACGTCCTGAGCTGGTGGTTCCAGCACAGCAGAGATTTTTTCTGGAAAAGCTGAGATATTGTGGATAACATTTCCCTTGCATCCATGGCTGTATCCTTGAGTGTCACTGTYATATTTTCTGAAAAATTCCTTTGCCCAGGATTTTTCTCCTGGGAAGCTGAGAAGCCTCAGAGAAAAAGGAAAACAATTTCATCTCCTTTGCTTCTCCTGTGTTTTGCTGTTTTGGAATGTGGTTGGAGATTGTTTCTCCAACATGTGAATTGCTTTAATGTAATGACCAATCATGGTCAGGCTGTGTTGGGAGTCTGGAAGAGAGTCACAAGGTTTTAATTAGTCACAAGGTTTTAATTAGTCACAAGGTTTTAATTAGTCATGAGGTTTTAATTGGTATCTTAAACCTTCTGTAAGTCTCCTCTCTCTATTCTTTGGTATAGTTTTAGTGTAATGTAATGTAAACTCGCTGATGGTGCCATGTAAACTGCTAATGTCACTCTAATTTATAATAACCATATCTATGCATATAATTAAATTATATATACTATAATATAATAATTAATATATATAATATAATATTAATATAATATAATATAAGTGATAATATATATAATATATATAATTAATATAATATAATATAATGTAATGTAATGTAATGGTAATGTAAGTATGAATTATAGAGGTGTCCTCATAAATATGGGAATAATGTCAATATAATTATAGTATCAATATAGTATCACTATGAATTTAATATATTATTAACTATAAGTATATAGAAAAAATTATGATGTTATTATTCCTTTACGTAATATATATTATTCCTCTCTTGGAATTAATATTATTATTCTTTCTAAGAACACCGACAAGTCAGTATTCTCTAATTTCCTTCTCTTCATCCTTGGGAACCCAGTGCAAAGCACCACTCATTGCGAGAGCATTGGCAGCTCCTCTCTTCCCCCATTCCAGCCCTTGAGCAAGGTTTCCACTGTCTGTGCTCTAGGGACAGGGAATCTCTGGTGTTGTGATTGCTGCTGCTCTGCAAGAACTGCGTGCTGATGAATTTTGCTCTTGTAAATGTTATCTCTCTTCTTCCCACTTCCCACAAATTTGCATGGAAGGAGCGGACTCCCTAATGGAAGTTTTAAATGACTTTAATGGCCTCTGCTTAATTTAGCGGATTGTGAGCTTCAGAAAAAGGGCTGGAAAATCATATAAACAGTAACACCTGACCTGGCAGTGTCTGAGTACCCAGGTGGGAGTTTATTAATTCTCCTCATTAATTTTTATTGATTTGTTGATCGCTCATTGATGCCTGTCCAAACAAWTCATGGAATGCTGAGGGGTGAGAGGCTCTGGAGTTGTTCACATCAATACTGAGCTGTTGGTTTGGATTCCCAAGGAATCAGATCCACAGGGAGGTGATTTCTGCATCTGCTGGACTCTGTGTCAATCCAATTCCTAATTAACATTGATATTCTCCAGTGATGGAGGAACCTCAATRATTGCTGAGCCCCACAAATCTCCTGGAATTGTTTCCATTTCCAAAGGARTGATCCAGGAGAAATATTGCCGTGGGAGCTGGTATCCATCAAAGAACTGGGAAAGGGAGAGGGCAGGGATGGACTGAGGGATGTTAGGAATTCCCACTGCCAGGAGAGCTTGGATCATCTGCAGCAGCTCCCTGGAAACTGGGCTAAACCTCTCCATGATTCCTGGTGGAATTTTTCCCAGCAGCCTGGGGGGGTTGGTCCAATGATCTGCTCTTGGTTGTGAGGGAAGTTGGCACAGAAATCATGGAAGCAGCAAGGASCCCTCAGGATCTCTGTCCCCTCAGCTCCTCTGCTGTTCTTTCCTGGCCCAGCACAGCCTGGGATTTACTAAAATGAAGGAAAACCTCTGGTTATCTCCCCTGAGTTGGCCAAAMTTTGGGAATGGGATGATTTATGCTATGAAAATGTGGAATTTCCCTGAAAAASCTCTCAGGCATTCCAAGCTTGGTGCTCCAGAATTTTTCCACAGGAGGAAAAGATTCGGGGCTGACAGAGCCCCCAGTTCTTTTCCCAATGCCAGAGCCTGAAGGAAATGGGAGTTTTTAAGGCAMATCAGATTTTCCAGTGGTGGGAATATCTTGGAATGACATTTTAAGTCCCAGATGTGGCACTTAAAGCACTTTGTGGTAGCCCTGATGAAGCACACCTGGAGCTGAAGAGGAGGAGAGGTGGAAGGAAGGGYTAGATGGGATTTTGGGAAGGAATTCCTGCCTGGAAGAGTGGTAAAACCCTGGGATGGAATTCCCAGGGAAGCTGTGGATTTCCCTGGATCTCTGGAAGTGTCCAAGGCCAGGCTGGMGAGGCTTGGAGCAGCCTGGGACAGTGGAAGGTGTCCCTGCAAGTGGAATGGGATGAGCTTTAAGATCCATTCCCATAAATAAATTTTGATGGAGCCTGGAAAACACAAAATCCATGTAATAAATTCCCAGCTTTAGAAAGGGAACACATTCCAGTCATTCAGCTGCTCCTGCTCCAGCCGGTGTTTGACAACAAAGACGTGAGAACGAGGTGTGAGACATTGAAGTACAGGAAACACGGCTTTGATTAAAGAAATCATTTTATTCCCTGAAAAGAGATTTGTTTTCCTTGTTTTTCTCGGGACAGATCTGTGCTGGCTCCCAAGAACTGCAAATTGTTGTTTAAAAAGCTGTTTATTTTCGTTTAACATTCCGAAGTGSCATTTCCTTCTTGATTTGCATTCATGGAACTGTTCAGTGTTTTAAATTTCCTCTTTAATATTAAACTGTGCTTTTTTCAGGCAGCAGACTAAACTGAGCTACATTCCATAGTCAGTGGAATTTTTGTTCCGGAGCCGAACCAGGACAGGTTTTTCTCAGGRTGATTGCTGGAATTTGCATGTTTGATTCCCTTAACAGTTGGACTTGATCCTTTGTGGATTTTTCCAACTTGGAACATTCCCATTATTTTGGTGTTCTTTGTGTTTGGTTCTATCCCATTTCTCTGCTGGCCTTGCAGCCCCCCGAAGCTCATGACCAGCGGTCCAGAACTTGCGGTTGTTTGGGGTGGGCTCGGATTGTTGGATCTTGGATCTGCGAATGCCAAGGTTTGGTTTGGTGCCCTTAAGGAGTTGGACTATGAATTTTGTCGGATCTTTCTGACTTGAAACATCCGTAATTTGACGATCCATGTGTTTCTGATGCTTGTTTCTCTGCTCTTGGCCTTTGCCTTAGCCCCCACTCGGATCGTGCACTCGGCCTGGCCGCAACATCGAGGAGGAGCGCTACTCGACGCGTCTACACCATCCGCGAGGAGAGACCCTGAGCTCACCTGCCTGTCACCGCCACCCCGCCACAGGTGAGTCCCTGCCCCACCACACCTGTGCCCTCCACGGCTGGTTTCACCTTCAAGTCTTTCACGGTGCAAGATCCAAAGTGATCAGGTTGGGGATCCATCCCGGCGTTTTGTTCCAGAGGAACATCAACAGCAGGAATGTTGATGAGTTTTTTTGGAAAATCTGGTGTTAATCAGCAATATTGTGCTTCAAATTCCTGGTGTGACTGCCAGGTTGGTAAAGAAGGGAAAACAATTATAGGTGACAATTTTGAAGTTTTTGGAAAAATCTGTGTTAAAATACAGCAATATTGTGCTTCAAATTCCTGTTGTGATTTGATTTCCATGGAGGTTGGTAAAATAAAGGAAAGAGAAGGAAAAAGGTAAAAAAGAAGAAAAAAATTGGGTGAAAAATCCTAAAGTTGCTGTTGTCTGGGATCTTTGGCACCCAAGTCCTCAAAATCCATCTGAAACTCTGGAAGAGGGAACAGCTGGAAGAGAGAACCCAAGAGCTTGAAAGTCTCCCTTGACCTGGATCAGCGATGGTCATGGATCCCCAGCTTTGCAGCTGGATAAAAACCAGAATTAACCTGGGGATTTGTTGCTGTAAATTCCTGTGTGTTTCGATCTTCCACTGGCAGTTTGTAAAGAGGAGTGTGTAAAAACAATTATTAAAGGCGTGACCAACTTTGTTGAGGAGGGCGTTCGTCTATAGGAAAGTCTTTTGTCAAATATTCAGCAATATTGTCTGCATTCGAATTCCTGTGTGTTTGACTTCCATGGAGGTTGGTAAAAGAGGAGGGAAAACAATATGAGGGCTTACAATTTTGGAGAATTTTGGAAAAATCTGTGTTAAAATCAGCAACTATTTGTGCTTCGAATTCCTTTTGGTGTGTTTGATTTCCAATGGAAGTTGGTAAAAGAGGAGGAAAACAATTATGAGGGTGTACAGTTGTTGGTGAAAATCCCTAAAGTTGTCCTGTTGTTCTGGATCTTCACATCCAGTCCTCACAAATCCATCTGGAACTCTGAGGAGGGAACATCGTGGGAGCAGGAACCCAGAAGAGCTTGGGAAAGTCTCCCTGTTGACCTGGATCACGATGTCATGGGATCCCCAGCATGTTGCGCTGGACAAACCAGAATTACCTGGAATTAAAATCAGCTTTTTCCCAGGCCTAAACCTCTATTTATCAAGCTCAAAGATTGTTGCAACTCCTTCTGCCACCTCCCTGCTGGGACCACCTTGGGCCAGGGTCACCTCGTTAATCATTATTTTTAATTGGGTAAATCACAGGATTTTCTTTCCAAGGTGATGAATCAAAACCCTTTGCTCTTTGGGAATTGCAAGGACAGCAGGAACTGGGAGCAGCGAATTCTCCTGGAGCCGTCAGTGTGCAGTCCTCCAGGAGAGATGGGGTTTGCTGTTTTTGTTTATTCCATTATTGTCCCATTTAAGGGAAGATTTTAAGCTTTAAAGCAGTGGAAGTTGATTCTCTGCTGTTTAGCACAGAGTTTCAGTTCCAGTATTCCAATTTTTTCCTGATCTTTCCACAGGATGCTCTCAGATTTGTTGCAAATTGAGTGGAAATTGTTGTTCCAGTCCTGTTTGATCAGCGATGCTGGGAATGGGAGTTATAAAATATGGAAATTGTGCATTCCAAAGAATGCTTTCCACTTCCATGTTTACTCAAATTTCCAGTGTTCTTGGCATCGGAAACTCCTTTTGGTTTAATGCTAGAAGAATTAAACAACCGCTTCATTGGAATTTGTAAAAATCACAGAATCGTGGAGAAAATTTTGGGAAAAAATTGGGTTGGAAAGGAGATGAAAAATAAGCATGCCAACCCTCCCATGGCAGGGCATATTCTTCCACTCCAAGCTCTTGAACATTCCCAGGGATTTCTAATCTGTAGGATTTGAGGCGTCCCCGTTGATGGCTCTGAGGAGGAAATGAACTAACTGAGAAAAAAATTCCTTTTTTTCCTTTTCTCTCCTGTCACTCCTTCCTGCTTACCAAATCAGCAAATTTGGCATTTTTGCTTTCCAAAAATTTGTTCTTTTAACTTTGGATCAATGGATGTCGTTCTTGGGTTCTGATGACTCAGGGATGCTCTGATCTGCTCCAAGTCATCCTTGCAGTGATGCCACTCTGGGGGCCTCTCTTTGAACACAATCTTCAGGATTTATCAAATATTCATTTTTCAGTTCTCTTTGCTGCCTTTCCAAACCAAAATTTTTCCCCTGGTTATTTCCAGCAGGGGATTCCTGTGTTCACAGTGGTTGTTGCAACTTCAATTGCTGGAAATTTTCTGGATTTCTCCTCTAAATTTTCATGGAGTCTCTCAGCATCAAGGAGTTTTCGGGAGGGAATAATAAAAGGATGTGGGAATTATCCAGGGAAAGAAGGAGAATTTAAAAAGAAATAGCTCTGTTATCCCAGAATTCACCTCACTCTAATTAAATACAAGACTCTGAGCACCCCAACACATATTGAATGCTCTCTTGTTATCCATGGAGTGATTTGAGATGTTCATGTGATTAATATTTATTATTCCAATTTTCCCACCTTCTCACACCCAGCTTTGAATGCACCATTGAGTTGCCATAGAAATAATTTTCCTGGCTGAATTTTAAACACTTCATCCCCACTCGGTAGGTGAGTGCCAGCCCTTTTTCCATAAATTGTGGCTTCAGGGGATGTGATCGGTGTGAGTTTTGGATAAAAAACCTGCAAAAGTTTTGCAGCAGATCACCCTGTGGACCTTCCTTTTCCCAGATTTTTTCAGATCATGCTGGGCTGTCCCGTTCATCCAGCTCCAAAGGGATGTGCCAGGATATCAAAGGCCAACTTATCCCTGGACACAAATGAGATTTCCTGGGTTGGTTAGCTAAGAAAAGGTACATTTTATCCCCATGGTGCACAATCTCCTGCCGCAAGCCTTGAGAATGTGCTTATTCCTGATTTTCCTTGGAAATTTCTCACCCGTGCTGCATGTCCAGTCATGGAAACAAAACACTGAGACTTTCCAAAGTGTTGGAATGACATTTGGATCATGGGAGCGGAGGAAGAAGCATCTGCATGAGCAGATATTGGCTGGATTTTTGAATCCTGGTTTTCCACTGAGGGTGAACAGGAATTCCTGATAGGAGAGTGTGTCCAGGCTTTTTTCCCAATAACAATGGGAAATGGCCTCAAGTTGTGCCAGGAGGGTTTATGTCGGAGATAAGAAAAATTTAATTAGAAAAACCTTGCCCTGGGCAGTGGGGAAGTCGCATCCCTGAAGGGATTTAAATCCCTGTGGACATGTGGCACATGGGGACATGGATCCATGGTGGTCCTGCAGTGCTGAATTCAATCTTGGAGTGGCTTTTCCAGTCTCCATGATCCAGGAGTTTATAAGCCTTGTTTGTCAGATCCACCTCCCCCTCCCTGGGCTTTGCTTTCCCCTGGCTGTGATTTTCCAGTGGTTCACCCCAGGTGCTGTCCCACCTCGGTAATTATCCCGGTGGGAATGCACATTCCAAGCAGAAAACGCACGAGCTGACAAGGGACTGGTTGACAGTTGTCACAGAGTTTTCGGGGTGAAGGGAAAGGAGAACGAGATGTGGCTCCATGATGCAGAAGGCTAGTGATTTTACTATGTTATGATATATATATATATACGACAGTTATAACTAATACTAAAAGAAAAGAAAAGGAGAGTTTGCCAGAACTGCTACTACCTAAGAATAGAAAGAAAGGAATGATAACACGGAGCTCTCTCGGGCTCTGTCCGGAGAGTTCTCGGCCCTGGTGGACCATGCACCAGGCGGGTCCAAACACGTCAATCGGGTCGCAACTAGTAGGACCTGCCGTGTTTCATTCCACAGTAGCATGATAACATATATTGGTTTACACTCTTGATTGCTAGGAACTTCTCAGGCTTCAGCGGAAACAAAATCGTGAGTAGAGAATTTTTCGATAAAGAAATGGTCTGTGACAGGGGAACAGTGTCCAATGTGGCTCTGCCCCAGTCCCTCGGAGGTGACCATTCGCGGGCCCTGGCCACCGATTGTCCGCTGGGCCCTCTCCCAGGCACGGCCTCCTCTCCTGCCAATTCCCGAGGCTCAGAAGGAGCAGCTGCCCAGTGCACACGTCCATTCCAAAACCATCTGGAAGCTGCAACACTCCGGGATTATTTTTTTTCCTGTTTGGAGGTTGCAAACACATCCTTAACAGAGATCCCACCTCCTCCTCACATACCTCCTGCCCACCTTTCCTCCATGCGCAGGGCCATGGGAGCACATCCCCTTTCTCTCGCGGGAAAAATCCAGGAGGTGCTCACGAGTGCTGCTATGGGTGTGAAGAACTGATGGATCCGTGGCTTTCTCTGGGAAGGCAGAGCAGGGGAGGATCTGGCTTTTAGGAGCTCCTGGGAATTTCGCTCCCTGCCTCTGTTGGTGTGTTTCTTAGTGGCCCGCTTGTAGGAGTTGGGTGCTGCTCTGAATGGCCACTAGGCAGCAGGAGCTGCTAGCCCCTTGGAGCTGGCCAGGGGATGTCCGGTGTCGCAGGATTGTGAGGCCCGGAGCCAGAGGGCAGGAGAAGATGGCCTGCGTCCAGAGGGTGTGGGCGCTGGAAAGGACTCCTGCCTGGTGGGACTGTGGTGAGGTGGCCAAAGGAGGGGATACCCAAGGACACAGAGCAAGGAGAATGGGTTGCGATTGGAAAGGCCTTGAAGCTCATCATTTATGATTAGATTGATCCATATATATAGTTACATACACATATAATAGTTATTACAGTATATCCATATTATATATATTGATATTATTTATATTATATATTATATATTATATATTATATATTATATTATATATATTATATATATTATCATTATATATATAATTTATATATTATATATTATATATTTATTATATTTTTTATATATCATAGTACATTTATATATTATGTATTATATTATATATTATATATATATTTATAATATATTCCATAAATCATTCCATATTTATATATGATTCTGTATATATATAATATTATAGTATATAGTATATATTATATATATATTATGTATAGTATATATATATATGTAAATGATATAAATATATAGAACATATATATATAAATGGAAATTCATGAGTCATGGAATGGTTTGGAAGAGAAGGAACTTAAAGCCACCGCTGCTACCCCCTACCATGGACAGGACACCTTCCCAGTATCCCAGGCTTTCCAACTGCTTAGACATTTCCAGGGATCCAGGAGCAGCCACAGCTTCTCTGGGAATTCCATCCCAGCAGGAATTCCTTCCACATATTCCTGTCAGTTAAAGCCATTCCCCATTATCTGTCATTCATAAACTCCTTGGGAAGCACCGAGCTCTCCCCATGAACAGACCAGGTAACTGTGGCACATTATAAAAACCCCTTAATTATTCCAAATGCATTCCTCCTAATTTACCCCCTGTGATTAGTGGATGCCTCGCTCTGGTGCTGCGAACAGATCTGCCTTCTCCTTATTGAATGCCTGGAAAGGAAAAATTCCGCATTCCCTGGCGCTCCATCCATTCGACCAGAAAAGGCAACATTCCCAAAAAACCCGCCCAAAAAAACCCCACTTGTCTGTTCCCTTTGATCAGCTTTGAGTCAGACCCAAAAGGCTCCTTTGCAAGAGTGGGTTCGCCACGTATTTTGTTGTAATTGATAAATATTCTTATCAAGTGCTGCTGGCAGCTGAGAGAAGGGGGGGGGGTCCCTCGCACGGAGCAGCTGTTCTCCCACACCCATCTGCAGGCTCCTTGCAGCAGTAATTGGAGCCTTGTTAGGAAAATTGTGCTATTCCATCTGACACTGCCTCAGTTCACGGGAAGACTTTACAAATGTTCACTGAGCACCTGACAAAACCCAGCCTGACTCATGACTAAATTAGCCTGGATTTTATGCTGGAGAAAACCCTTTCCTGAATGTTTGACTCCGTTTAGCAAGGAAAAATGTTCCATCCTCTCTGGCATGAAAAGCAATCTGTGGTGAGGCTTCACAATGACTTGTTGCTTGCTCCGAGTGTGTTTATTTGAGTTTTTCTCCCCCGAGCACAGCGCCTGAATTCACACCTCTGCAGAGCTCTGCAGGGCTCCGAGCCTGCCCCGCTCTGTCTTGCCAGAGGCAGGAGCAGGAATTGTGCCAAAAATCCAGGGCAGGGAATCACAGCATCCACCAGCACGGAGTGAGGGACTCCTGAGCTGCAGCAGGATCTTTGGGAATGAGCCACTGGTGCTCTAGAGCTCATCTTTAATGTCCCTTCCATGCACAAACCATTCCACGATTCAACGGTTTGCAAGCTGATAAAAGGAATTGACTTCTCAGTTGTTTTATCCTGAATAATTTGAGCAGTTCCTGCCACTTTTCTGTTTTCGAGTGGCTGCTTGTCTCTCCACAGGAATGTGTTGCAGGTTCCTAAAAAAGGCTTGGAAGTGCTGAGGAAAGAGGGTTCAAAATCAGATTAAAAGAAAGGTCAATGCGCAAAGAAGGTTCATATCCAAAAAAAAATCAGCAGACATGGAGAGTGGCGAAGTTTGGGTTTACGCAATCCATTCCCCTCCATTGGAATATCCAGCCCAAACTTGTTACAGCCCCACAATCGATTGATGAGCCTGAATCTCATGG
>NDFG01000032.1:1590766-1614013 GCA_002167245.1 Sporophila hypoxantha
GGACTTTTCACTCACTTCTTCCAAGGGCTTTTCAGTGCTGGCTCCCTTCCTCACACTACCATCTAAGAGCCATTGCATAACTGGGGTCTGCAGACCGCACTGGGGTGAAGACACAAATGATAGGAACTATTTTCTCATCCTTTCTCTGACAACAGCAGGAATGTAAACAAACCCACACAAATTGTCCAAGGGTTGTCCTCATCCAGATCAGAAAATGACAGCAGTTCCATGCCCCCACCACGGCTATGCAGTGATGAGTGATGTTCTACTCAAAACACATGAGACAGAACAAACAAACATTTTCAAATAAAAATAACCTTTCCCAGGTATGAATAAGAGACAAACCACTGTAACATTCCCAAGTTAGCTGCACAATCAGCGGACTGACAATACAGGCCAATCCGAAGTAACAGTTGTGCTAAAATTATTTCATCTCATAAATTCTCCCTCCTATGGGCACAAATATTACTTCGAGTTATTTACTGTTTAATAACTACATCTTTATCTTCCGATGAACAGCCAAGAAATAAACCAGAAATTCAGAAATGCATGGCCATTCCCGGCACATTTTTTGTGGCTCCATATGAATACTCTTGAGAAGCTGTATTGGCTGTCTCTGAATCACAGTTGTTATGTTCATTAGTAGACACGTTTCCCAAGTAAACTGCCTCAGCCACACTGCCAGTATAAATCTACTTAGTTGTGATTTGCGGAGCGTATCAATAGTAAATTACACATTCTGAATTCCATGCATCATTCTCATCACAGACAATAAATTTATCTCCCAGCTCGGGTGTTCAGAAGAATTTTCTTGTGAATTATTTTCATCTAACAAAAAAAGCAAACTTAAAATGGACCTTTTGCTTTGTTTTTTCGGAGGTGCCACCTGAAAAGCATCCTTTCAGGCGTTATTTCACCGAAATATTTTCAAAGAAACACTTTTCCCCTCTCATATATTGTAGATAGCTGTCTACACTGCACCGAGCATTAATAGAAGCTTTTCAATAACTGGAAAAATCTGACCCCTTCAAGCTCCTAATATGATTTCAACCCGTTGACCTGTTGCCACTCCTTGGCGTCTGGTATTTCTCCTTTGCTACCCTCCCAGGCCATCAGATGTGATAAAAGGAGCAAAATGAAATCTTATGCATCAGATAAGATACTGAACCTAAAGAGAGATTTTTTGTTTGCCCTATTAAAACATATTACACATGGTTAAAATGATAATAACACAATTCTACCTGACATGCAATGAGTTTTTTAAAAAGTAAAGCTTGCAAGAACAGCCGATTCCAGAGAAACAGTACGAGGAGTCATGAATTGTGTGGTCAGGCATTCATGCTGAATTTATTGATAGACCCTCTTTGTTCCCCTAAGCTTTCTGTCTGCCAGTATTTTTTCCATATTTTTCTCACAGATTTAGCCAGTTTCTTCATCTGCTTCACTTCTCATTGTTGGGCCATGAAAATATTTCCAGGTCCAGACTGATTGAGTCCACCTCGTCCCAGCTCCCAGTAGCTCCCTGCAGACATCCTCCAAGGGAGCATTTGGCAAATTCGCTTGTTGTTGAGAGGAATTTAGAATGGGCATAACGAACCGTCGCCACCCCGGCGGCTGCGTATTCCTTCGCTTCTTTTGGTAATACTTGGCGACGCCTTCCTATGCCACATGTTAAATCTGCTGTTTCTCATTGCCAAGAAAAGCCACAGGAACACATGCTAGGACTAGTCAGGCTGCCTTGGAAATAAGGAATCCCAATCCCAAACTTTGTCGGGCCCTTATCCAGAATCTACCTTATGACCCGTTAAACCGCACCACTAGGATACAACTTCTATGCATAATTCCGTGTGTGAGTTGCACTGGGTTTGCACATTCCATGGGAACTGAACTGATGCCGTATGGAAAATCTTGTGTCTGTTCTCTGGCTGAAAGTCATGAGGCACATTCCCAGAAAAAGCAATGATCTCAAGCGCTTTCTGAAGACCATGCTGTGCTGTCTGGAAAATAACCCTCAGCTCGTCTCCTCATTGGAGGTCTGGAGTTTCTTTCTGGGAAGCTTTTGATTTCCACCTGGTAGTGATTTGAAGGGAGTGATTTGAAGGAATCTGTTTCCCTCTCTGCTGGCTGTTGTCCCAAATTCCTTCTCCCGTCAGGGCCACAGGAGCGTTTGCTGGACCGGAAATTCTGTGAGCAGAGTGTGGAGCATCCTTTGGTGAAGAGTTTGTCCCTGGAACTCGTAGTGGCATTGGATGCCCATGGAATGTGGGTGCCTGGCCCTGCCAGGCAGGAATGGAATGGGCAAATCTCCTTGTTCGCTCGCGGATATCATCCCTGCATCCCCTCAATCTGTTCAAGAACAGATATTCATGGAATTTCAGAACTGTCCTGACTGGGAGGGAACCCACAGTGGATCATTGATCCAGCCCCTGTCCGCTGCGCCGAGACCCCCAACAATCACACCCTGGGCATCCCTTGTGCAGTGGCTGTCTCAAACCCTCCTGGTAGCTCTGTTAGCAGCTTCGGGGCCGTGCCCTTAGTTCCCTGGCAGCCTGGCAGTTGCCAGCACCCTCTGGACTAGTGGAACCTTTTCCCTGATATCAAACTAACCCTCCCTGCCTCCAGTTTTCTCCGTTCATGAATCAACTTTTCTGGTGAGAGTCTTTCTGATCAGACATACTCTATTGTAAATGTCAGGCAGCTTTCCTTCTGGAAGGAAACCGAAGGCAACACGTGTTGGGATTGGCATCTTCTTTCATCTATTTCCCAAACTTGTTCAGCCGTTGTCTGCGAAAATCAGATGGCTGCCTTACAAGACACCCAAAACCCCGTGAACAAAATCTCTCAGAGAGGTGAAAGCGGCATGGAAAGAGAATCGTTTGGAGGGGATGTGGCTCGCTGTGAACAAAGGCCTGGCTGTTCTGCAGGAGCTGGCTGTCAGAGTGCGACAGTGAGTGCACAAGTGAGGCTCAGGGGGGCGCCGCGTGGTAGGTTTCGCCTAACTATATCTCTCTGTGCGCAGCGAGGCGCACACGCCGGGTCGGGTCGCGGCTCGCTCAGAACAGGACAGAGCAGAGGGATACCAGGCCCTCAGGCTGGGGCCGAGTCGCTCTCAGCCTGTTGGTTCTCTGTCCTTTTGAGATTATCCCCATGGCAAAAGGGGCTAGTGTTTCATTATCTCGCTTCAGCCCTTCACCGCACGTGACCCACGGTGAGCGTTTGCAAGTGCCCATCCCTTGCACGCTTCCCTCCAGATCCTCTGTTGCCAGGTTCAGGGAAAACCTGTGGATGTGGCACTCAGATTTGTCCATTCTCCCAGCCAAGAGGAGCTGGACTGACGCCAGGTTGGGACTCGATGACCCTGTGAAGCTCCAAGCGCAAACTCCAAGTCAGTCCCTGTTGGGCTCGGGACTGGGTGGTGTTTCATCCCTCTGAGCTTCCCAGGATTTCTGGAGGGTGGGCAGGGCCCTGCGCACAGGATTCCCGAGAGCAGCTGGTGGCTGCCCTGGATCCCTGGGCAGTCCGCCCAAGGCCAGCTGGACACTCGGGACACCCTTGGACAGATGCGGATGTGTCCGCTGCCATGCGAGGTGCCGCTCGGTGCACTTGGGTGGGATTTAACGGTCCCATTCCAGCCCAAACCATTCCATGATCTATTTTTAATGCACCCTATTCCCATATTTTGCATCTCGAAGCTCAAATCATCCCAGCCCCATTCTATCACTTCAGAGAATTATCTTGGTTCGTATCCTCCAGATTGGAACAAAACATGAATAAACCTCGCGACATAAGACTCCTGCCATGGTTGCTGTTTTCTCCGCTGGTGAACTTCTTGGCGCCAATGAGGAGCAACCCAGCCCGATGGATTCTGCAAGTCTGGCAAGTCCCTGGACCTGTTCCAACCTTTTGTGGGAATCCCTAGAGTTTGTTTGGATGGGAAGAGACATTAAATCCCATCCACCCCCTTCCATGTGGCAAGGGACATTGCCAACTGTCCCAGAACTGCCTCCAAGCCCCCAGTGCTCCAACCTTGGTCCCAGGCCTGGTGGTTTGCAGCTGGAGCATGGGCTGCCCAGATCCTGGGATGTCCGCCAAGTGCCACCACACCACAGAGGAGGGATATTAAGAGCTGCGCTTTCCATGATCTGGCTTATTTTGCTCTTGCAGTTTAATGTCGTTTGATATCAAAGCTTTCGAGCTCTAAGACTTAAACCTTATTTTTCGTCCCAGATCCTGCTCGGAGTGGGATGTATTCTCTCCATGCATGTGTTGGAGAGATGTTAACCTTTATGCGATCTTGTTTTTAATATTAACAGACACTTCCTTTGAGAATCGCTCTAATATTAAAACTATCAAACACTTTGCTGTGGCCTAATAATGAGAGTGGGATATTAGAACAGCACGGTCTAGCAAATTTTATTTTTCTGAGGCCTTGCAAGACGAAGCCGATTATATTGCAATCAATTATTTGATTAAGGACGTTTTTGAAAGCATCTGTGAGTGATTTTTCATCTTCATCGCTACTGTTAGCCCTGTGCAATTAATTTCCAATTCCAGGAGTCCATGGGAATCTGACAGATTTTTTGGCTGCGCTGAGGATGTTTAAACCGGACAGCTTATGATCCATAAATTAGGAACTGCTCGTGCTTATAAAGCCCTGCATATCCAATTTTCCGCAAGTGTGTGAGGCAAAGATTCTTCTTTCGCACCCTTCCTATTTTTACCTCCTCGTTTTCCCTTCAAGTATTTTTCTCTCTGCTGACACATTGCAGCTAGAAGGATTGACAGCTCCTGGAAATAAAATTCTTGGATGCTGACTCTGGATTTCCTCCAGTGGAGGATCCTGTCCCAAAGCTCGCCTTAAACGTTTAATCCTATGTGGCTTCATCTTCCTTTGTGAAGTTCTTCCCTTGCCTGGGCCTTGAAGTCAGATCTGTACCAGGAATTTGTTTGCTTGCCTGGAGAAAAATGCAAAAACATGCATTAACTTCATCAAGTCATGCCTTGTGTAATGTGTGAAAAAACAGTTTCTGGGAGTGTTGATTTAAAGATGGTACGGATGGATTGTAGAGGAGATCACTGCCTCCAGCGTGCATCCAGGATCTGCCTCTACGTGGGAAATGTTGACTCCACACAATTATTATTCCAGTTGGTGTGACTACGCTGTCTTCAGTTTAATAGGAATAATACAAAGGAATTTCTTGCTTTATTTTGGTGGAAAAATCAAGTGATCATGGATGGAGATCTGGAAAAAGGCCGGAATCTAATCAGGATGGAGATCTGGCGAGGACTGCGAATCTTCAATTCAGGCATGGAGATCTGGGAAGGGCTGGAATCGCAGATTCTCGGCTCCTACTGAGGGGACTTGCCCTGCTATACCCTGCTTCCTCAGCTGAGAAATTGGCCAGACAGGCACGATGCCACGCTCCTCATTACTCCATCTGCTGGAAGTGTTTTCAATTTCTCCAATTAAAAAAATCGCGGAAAAAGACATTTGAGATCATTCCCAAACGGCTGATTTAAAACAAATCAGCAATTAGACGACATCTGAAGAGCGCTTTCAGATCACCATGTTTTGAGATTTAAAATTAAGTTCAATTTGTGGTTTTAGAAGGGAACGGACTAGAAGAGTGTGGTCGTGAAGCCCAGTGAGAGGCTGTAGGGAGTTGGGAACGGGCGTGGAGAATTCCCTGAGGCGAGCTGGGAAGTCTTAAATGCATTCTAGTGAATTTTTAATGACAAAGATCAATTTCCCTGGCATAACGACTGTTTTTTGGGTTGTTTTTTCTTGCTTTTCTGGCACTTTTTTTTCTCCTTGCTGTTTTTGGGAATGTTGTTCCCACAGTGGGAAGGGACATGGGAAGTTTTAGGGTCTGAAATGCCAAGGACAGACACTCTGGAGAAGGAGCGGAAAGCTGCTGGGAGGTCAAAAGGCAGCGCAGGCATGAAGGAGAATCCCCCTCTGTTGCCTTTATCCACTGCCTTGACTCCTTTCTTAGGAATTGAGGAATTCTTTAATGAAAACCGAGATGTCTTGGAATCCTGTTGTGAGAACTTGAGGATTTAAAAAAGTTTCCCATCCAGGCAAATGCCTGTATTCTTCCATGCGCAGAGGCGCGTTTTTGATGATAATTGGAAGGATGGGAGGAATCACTCGTTCTTTTTCCCCCTTATCTCCTCCTTGTATTCCCAAATCTTGGTCTGCTGATGTTTAGATGAAACGTCCCTGACCGCTAGGTGCGTTTCCAGTCACAGCAGAAGAGTTTTTTCTGGACAAAAGCTCGTCCGATATTGTGGATAACATTTTCCCTTGCATCCATGGCTGTATCCTTGAGTGGTCCTGTTACATATTTTCTGAAAAAATTCCTTTGCCCAGGATTATTTCTCCTGGGAGAAGCTGAGAAGCCTCAGAAGAAAAGGAAAAAATTCATGACTGATTGCTGTCGTGGCCTGTGTTTGCGCTTTGGAATGTGGTGGAGATTGTTTCTCCCATCACGGTGAATTGCTTTAATGTTAGATGCCAACCAATCATCCAATGGTCACGGCTGTGTTGGCGCAGTCTGAGAGAGTCCACAAGGTTTTAATTAGTCACCAAGGTTTAATTGAGTCATGGATTTTTAATGCGTATCTTAAACCTTCTGTAAGTCTCCCTCTCTATTCTTTGAGATGGGTATAGTTTTAGTGGTAATGGTAATGTAATGTAAACTCGCTGATGGTGCCATGTAAACTGCTAATGTCACTCTAATTTATAATAACCATATCTATGCATATAATTAAATTATATATACTATAATATAATAATTAATATATATAATATAATATTAATATAATATAATATAAGTGATAATATATATAATATATATAATTAATATAATATAATATAATGTAATGTAATGTAATGGTAATGTAAGTATGAATTATAGAGGTGTCCTCATAAATATGGGAATAATGTCAATATAATTATAGTATCAATATAGTATCACTATGAATTTAATATATTATTAACTATAAGTATATAGAAAAAATTATGATGTTATTATTCCTTTACGTAATATATATTATTCCTCTCTTGGAATTAATATTATTATTCTTTCTAAGAACACCGACAAGTCAGTATTCTCTAATTTCCTTCTCTTCATCCTTGGGAACCCAGTGCAAAGCACCACTCATTGCGAGAGCATTGGCAGCTCCTCTCTTCCCCCATTCCAGCCCTTGAGCAAGGTTTCCACTGTCTGTGCTCTAGGGACAGGGAATCTCTGGTGTTGTGATTGCTGCTGCTCTGCAAGAACTGCGTGCTGATGAATTTTGCTCTTGTAAATGTTATCTCTCTTCTTCCCACTTCCCACAAATTTGCATGGAAGGAGCGGACTCCCTAATGGAAGTTTTAAATGACTTTAATGGCCTCTGCTTAATTTAGCGGATTGTGAGCTTCAGAAAAAGGCTGGAAAATCATCATAAACAGTAACACCTGATCCACCACCTGGCGAGTTGTTTCTGTAAGTACCCAAGTGGGAGTTGTTTATTAATTACTCCTCATATATATTCAATTTTTATTGATTTATGTTGATATCGCCTTCATCTGATGGCCTGTCCAATAACAATTCATGGGAGACTGAGGTAGTGATGAGGCTCTGAGTGTTCTTCCTACTCAGATACTGAGCTCCGTTTGGTTTGGATTTCCCAAGAATCAGATCCACAGGGAGCGTGATTTCTGCATCTGCTGGATCTCGTGCTTGTCTAATCCCAATTCCTAGGAATTTAAACATTGATATTCGAATCAGTGATGAGGAACCCTCCTGATGATTGCTTGAGCCCCACAAATCTCTTGAATGGTTTCCATTTCCAAAGGAATGATCCAGAGAAACTATTGCCATTGGGAGCTGTATGCACATACTAAAGAAAAACTGAGATATAGTGGCACCGAGCAGCGGAGGCCATATTGCGACTGAAGGGTTGTTAGGTAATTCCCCATCATGCCAGGAGAGCTTGGATTACATCTGCTCAGTGCCTCCCCTGGAAAACTGGTCTTAATACCTCTCCATAGATTCCTGTGGAAATTTTTTCCAGCGAGCCTGGGGGTGCGTCCATTAGTTCTGCTCTTGGTTGTGAGTGGAAGTTGGCACAGAAATCATGAAGCAGCAAGGACCCCTCAGGATCTCTGTCCCCCTCAGCTCCTTGCGCTCTTTCCTGGCCCAGCACCAGCCTGGGATACTTAAAAATAAGGAAAACCTTGGTTCATCTCCGCCGCTGAGTTCGCCCGAGCCAAACTTTGGAATGGGTGATGTATTTATGCTATGAAAAATTGAGAGATAAATTTTCGCCCTGTGAAAAAACCCTCTCAGGCATTCCAAGCTTAGGTGCTCCAGATTTTTTCCAACAGGAGGATAAAAAGATTCGTGGCTGACAGAGCCCCCAGTTTCTTTTCCCAATGCCAGAGCCTGAAGGAATGGGCAGTTTTTAAGCCACATTCAGATTTTCCAGTGGTGGAATATCTTGGTAATGACTTTTAAGTCCCAGATGTGGCACTTTAAAGCACTTTGTGTAGCACGCTGATGAAGCACCACCTGTGAGCATGAAGAGGAGGAAGTGGAAAAGGAAAGGGTTAGATTTGGGAGATTTTTTGGAGAAGGAATCCTAACCTGAAGAGTGGTAAAACCCGTGGAGATGAAATTCCCAGGGAAGCTGTGGATTTCCCTCGGATTCTGGAAGTGTCCAAGAGCCAGGCTGGCGAGGCTTGGAGCACAGCCTGGACAGTGGAAGGCTGTCCGCCTGCAAGTGGATGGTGACTGAAGCTTTAGTAGGACCATTCCCCATAAATAAATTTTGAATGGATCCTGGAAATACAAAATCTACATAATATAAATTCCGCAGCATTATAGTAAACGGAAACATTCCAGGCATTCAGGGACTGCTCATAGCAATGCCTCAGCCTGGGTATGTTTGACAACAAAGACAGTGAGAACCGAGGTGTGAGACATTGAGTTACGGAAACAACACGGCCTTTGATTACAAGAAATCATTTTGATTTGCCTGAAAAGAGATCTTGTTTTCCTGTTGTTTTTCCTCAAGGGACACGAAGTCTGTGCATTGATCCAACGAACTGCAATTGTTGTTTAAAAACAGCTGTTTATATTATTTTCGTTTAACATTCTCGATAAGTAGCAATTTCCTTCTTGATTTGCATGTTCAAGTCAAGAACTAGTTTTCAGTGTTTTTAAATTTCCTCTTTGAATATTTAAACTGTGCTTTTTTCAGGACAGCAGACATAACTGAACTACATTTCCATAGTAGTGGCAATTATTTGTCCGGAGAATCCGAGAACCTCTGGACAGTTTTTCTCAGGGTGATTGCTGAATTTGCAATGGGGGGTTTTGTAGCCAGCCTGCCAGCACTCCTCACTGGCTAGTGTGGGACAGCCTCAGAAATTTTATTTTTAGGGCTTTCCTGGGCTGCTGAGGGTGAAACATGGAGGAGAGGCTGATGGGAGCTAGGAAGGGGGGAGGAGAAATCCTTGAGAGCTTGGGAAGGGCCATGCCAGAATCCCTGAGGAACTGGGGAAGCGGGCTGGAGAATACCCTGAGGAGCTGTGGAAGGGAGCTGCAGAATTCCCTGAGGAAGTGGGAAGGGGCTGGAGAATCCCCTGACGGAGCTGGGAAGGGCGCTGAGAAATCCCTGTAGGTGAGCTGGGAAGGGGCTGCAGAATCCCTGGAGGAGCTGGAAGAGGGCTGCGAGAATCCTAGACTGAGGAAGGGGTGCAAGAATCCCATGAGGGAGGCTTGGAAGGGGCTGGAGAATCTCCTGAGGGACGCTGGGAAGAGAGGCTGCAGAATGCCCTGAGGAGCTGGAAGGCGGCTGCAGAATCCTGAGGAGCTGAGAAGGGGCTTCAGAATCAACCTGAGAAGGAAGGGGCCTGGAGCCTGAGGAGCTGGAGAAGCCTTAATCCCCTAGGAGCTGGGAAGGGGCTGCGAGAATCCCGGTCTGGAAAGGGGGGCTGAGCTCACTAAGTAGTTGCAAGGGGCTGTTCGAAATCCCTGAGTGAGCTGGAAGGGCTGTGTAGTAAACATGCCTGACGGAGACTGGGTAGGGTGTGGACGAAATCCCTCGAGCGAAGCTGGAAGGCGCTGCAGAAACCCTGGAGCTGGAAGAGGGCTGGGAGAATCTCCTGAGAGCTGGGAAGGGGCTGAGAATCCTGAGCTGCGAGGGAGAATTGAGGATGGTAGGCGGCTCAGAATCCCTTGAGGAAGCCTGGGACCAGGCCGGACGTGTCTGGAGAAATACCCTGAGGAGCTGGAAGGGGCTAGCAAGAATCCCATGAGGGCTGGGAAGGGCTGCAGAATCGCCTGAGGGAGCTGGGAAGATGGCTGAGAATCCTGAGGGAGCTCGCGAAGGCGCTGGACAGAATAACCGCTGCGGAGCTGGGAAGGGGCTGCAGATCCCTGAGGAAAGCTGGAAGGGGCGCAGAATCCGCTGATGCTGGGGAAGGGGCTGCAGAATCCGCTGATGAGTGGGAAGGGGGCCTGCCAAGATCCCTGAGAGCATGGGCAGGCGGAGCAGTGCAAGTAATGCCACTTGAGGAGCTGGGAAGGGCGGGAATCCCTGAGGAGCTGGAAGAGCTGGGAATGACATCAGGGCTGGGGAGTGGCACCAGAGCAGTTTCATTTTGACATTTGGGCAGCTTAAATGTGCCAGAAATCCCATACAGAAAATTCCCAGTGCCTACAGAGCAGGACTCTCCTATTATTTTAAGGAAAACAAGAAAAAATTCCAGTTTTCCTGAAATATGGACACTTGTCCTCTGACTATTTTCCATCTGTTTGCTCCCCTCCCAAAGCTCTGCAGTGTTTTGTTTTCCCTCTGTGCTGTCAGCTTGTATTTCCCTGCTCCTGACGGGCTCAGGGAAGGCTGGAGCAGCAGCTCTGGGGTGAAGCACCAGGAGCTGTTTTTCCATGGGCACATGGAAAACCATTCCTGTCTCCTGGCACAGGGRTGGGGGTGGCTCTGGAATAAAGGCTGGAGCCGGGAGGTCTGCCTGGAAAGGAATGGGTTKGATGAGTACGTGGATAATTTGGTAACCAAGGAAACCAGCAGCTGATGCAGCTCAGGCGGTGCTGGTGGCCCTGGAGGGAGATCTCCCAAGGAAACGCTCGGGAGGCTTTTTCTGGAGGATGATCAGGAATCCTTCCCATTGCTGTGGAAGGAATGTTGTCCATGAAATCCCACCTGCAGAGCTGCCCCCAGCTCTGGGTCCAGCAGCAGGAGGATGTGGAGCTGCTGGAGTGATCCAGAGGAATCCACAGAGCTGCTCCAAGCGCTGGAGCCCCTCTGGAGCCAGGCTGGGAGAGCTGGGAACATTCCACTGCAGAGGAGAAGGACCCAGGGAGAGCTCAGAGCCCCTGGCAGGGCCTGAAGGGACAGAAGTTGCTGTTGTTGCCATCCAGGTTCAGGAATTGATCAAATCCTCACATTTTAGGGGAAAAAAGAAGCCTGGGGTTTAATTAAACCCACAGGATTTAGGAGCGGTTCCACAGGAAAGAGCTGAAAACCAGGAAGGATGGGCACTGGGAGAGCTGGAAAGAAGGGAATTGGATCCAAGGATGAGGCAATTCCAGGAATTCTGGGCAGGAGTAACCTCCCAGGAGCCAAAATTGTTCAAAAATGCACCTCTGCTAGGGAAACAGGATAACTGGGAATGTTCCCCTGGAGAGGAGAAGCTCCAGGGAGAGCTCAGAGCCCCTGGCAGGGCCTGAAGGGGCTCCAGGAGAGCTGGAGAGGGACTGGGGACAAGGGATGGAGGGACAGGAGCCAGGGAATGGCTCCAGTGCCAGAGGGCAGGGATGGATGGGAGATTGGGAATTGGGAATTCCTGGCTGGGCTGGAATTGCCAGAGCAGCTGTGGCTGCCCCTGGATCCCTGGCAGTGCCCAAGGCCAGGCTGGRCAYTGGGGCACCCTGGGACAGTGGGAGGTGTCCCTGCCATGGCAGGGGTGGCACTGGGKGGGATTTAAGTCTCATTCCAACCCAAACCATTCCATGATTTTTTTGGGCATATGCACAGATGGGAAAGGATCAGTGGATTTTCCCAATCAATGGATTCTCCCAATCACCAGGAGTCAGAAACTCACAGAACGAGGCACATCCATGAATTCCCAGCACCAGGGARTGGCCAGAAACTGCCCCAGCCATGGCCTGAAACATCRGAAAAGTCCTGGAATAATGGGAATTTCTGGGATCCCCGTKCAGGAAGRATTTCATTTACTCCCACACTCAGAATCAGTGACTGGAGTACAGGGGTGGGATGGGATAATCTTCAAGTTTCCCTTGAGAACCATTCCATGATTTTATATTCTCAGCCCAAATCCATTYCTGAGGAGCTCTCCTGGCCTTTTCCTGATCCCTCTCTGAACTCCAGCAGTTTTTAACACCTGCCCAGCAGCAGGAACAATAACCAGCAGCGAGAGGAGTTGTAAAGGGTGGGAAGAAAGCCATAAATCCATCTGTTCCTGGAAAAACAGCATTAGGACAGCCCAAACCCAATATACCCAGCACTGCTAAGCTYTGTAGTGTCAAAATTAGGTCAGGCCTAATTTTGTGGCAGCGGTGTTGGGAAGCAGCAGTGGGATTTGATTATCTGGGAGCCTTGGGATGGCAGTGCCATCAATCATGGAGCTGCACAAACACCAGGATAGGCAGGAATATTGAGCAACTTGGAAAAATCAGCCCCGATGGGATAAAAGGTGACTTTGTCCTGTTTGATGGGAAAGTTCAGCTCAGGATCAGCTCAGAGGAAGGTGCCCAATAATATTCCCATGGGCATCAGGTGAAAGTGGGTGGGAAATATTTAGGAGTGATATGGAGCGATCCAGGGATGGCACAACTGGTTTGAAATSTGGTCAGCATCACACCTGGAAGTTTCCTCTCTTAGGCACCTGGAATTTGGCTCAGCTTGGAGCCAAACCAAAATGAAAGATTTCTCCACAAATGGAATATTTTTTTAATTGAAGCTATTCGTGTAGCATTTGAATTTCCCCAAAGAAAAACTCACTTAGAGAAGAAATAAAAAAAACCTGTTTCAATATTCCATTTATTTGTGGACTGGGCCTCACCTCCAGCTGGAAAAAYAGCCCCAAATCCCAAATTAGCTGCAGTAAAATGCTCCAAATTCTGCATTGATGAGGGCAGTGCATTCCCATGGCGATACCTCAGAGATTCCTGGTCATTCCATTTGCAGTTTAGGAGAATTAAGAGCTCGGAAAATATGGGAAAAGTGAATTCTGAGAGTAGCAAGTGCCTGCAATTACTTTAAATCTCCTCTTTCTTCAGAAAATCCCATTATTTCCTCCTTGTTCTGCTGCAGAACTGCACGAAATTCACGGGGGCTTCACTCCTGCTAATTAATTTTCAGGGGGAAAGCTCAAGGCTGCAGGAGGRGAGAAGGATTTGATTTGTGGCAAATCCATCCTGCATTTCCTAGCAGGTYCATCATGGATCTCCWATTTCYRAAAAAAAAAMMAAAAAAGAAATTTCTCATTTTAATTCAGTTTTAAGGGATCCTACAAATTCCATGAATCAGGAAGATCTTGGAACTGCTCAGATGAAGGGAATTCATTCCAGGATCAGAGTTCTGATGTTGATCAGAGCTTAATTCCCTGTTTTCCAACAAGGACTTGACCAAATCTCTGTGTGTGGGAAACTTTGAACCAGGAAAGAACTGTGCCAAGGGATCCTGGAATGTTTTGGGATGGAAGGAACCTTAAAGCCCATCCAGTTCCACCCCTGGAATCCACACCTTCCCTATCCCATGTTGTTCCAACCTGGCCTTGGACACTTCCAAAGATCCAGGAGCAGCCACAGCTTCCCTGGAAAATCCATTCCAGCTCCTCCCAGCCAGGAATTCCTTCCCAATATCCCATCCATCCCTGCTCTCTGGCAATGGGAAGCCATTCCCTCTATCCTGTTCCTCCATCCCTTGTCTCTCTCCATGGAATCATTCCCATTTCCAGCTCCACAAATCTCCATCTCCCAACTCTTCTCATTCCAGCTGAAATGAATCCCCAAATCCTCTCAAACTTCCCCCCATTTTGCCAATCCAAAACACCACCTCATTCCCACTTTTCTCAAAGGATCCTGATAACATTTTCCATAACAATAAAACATCAGTGTGAAGTCCTGGAGCTGAGGAAATTCCCAACCATTCCCAATCCATCAGCTCAGCTCAGGGATCACCAAATCATCCTCAAGCCTCCCAGTGTGAGTCCAGTGAGGACTTTCCAGGCTGAGAAAATATCCAAGTTCCATTGGAATTCCTTTGGATCAGGACTTTGGATCACAGCTTCTGTGGGAAATCCATTCCAGGGCCTCCCCACCCTCCCAGCCAGCAATTCCTTCCCAGTATCCCACCTAAACTTGGAATTGGTGGAAARGAGGAGGAGAATCTTTCCATTTTTTCATGGAAAGAGGGAATCTTGTGGGATCACACAACTCCTGCAGCAGAACGAGGGGGTTGTGCTCGGATTTGTTGTTTTACCTTTTCCTTGGAGAACCTTTCCTTGCTCCAGGTTGTGCCTTGCTGGGAATGGCACAGGGAAGGACCCACGCAGCGTTTCCCACGTGCAATCACCAGCCAAGTTCTCCTCAAATGTCACAAACAAAATCAATGCTAAGTTGATATTATTTTAATGGATGACATCCCTGGAGGCAGCTTTCAGAAGGAGCTGGGATGAATATTCCTGCAGGAAGGAGGGAGGTGACATTTCATAATTATGGGATGTCTCCTGAACCATAAGGTTTTTCACTTACTGGAAGAAGGATATTTGCTATTTCCCTTGATTGGTTTGATCTCCTCTCAAAGCAGTGTTTTCCTTGGTGATAACAACACCCAGGGGGGCGTTTTCCCTTTCCTGCTCCTTCCCAAATTTAATGGATTCAGGAGAGTGGTGCTGCCACTAAAATGAAGGACACTTCAGCTGTGATTTGGAGTTAGATGAATATAACATGAATAAGAATGGAATATTAATGGAATATGGATTTAAAAGGATGTTGGAATAATGCTGCTGACTGCTCTAATTTGGTCCCAAGTTTGATGAGCCGTGCTGAACCCTCCTTTGCCTTTCTGCTCCGTGGCTCTGCTTCAGCATTCCTGCGTTTTGGAATCCGTGCTGTGGGAGATGATGGAAGTCCCAGTGGTGACTCAGAGCCCTGGAAATGGCAGAACAAAGAGCACATTCCATGTCCTTGGGATGTTGAACTCCTGAGGAGTGTGGAGGGGGATCAGCATTCCTAGGAATTCCAGGGAAAAMTCAGCACACCAAGTGTTGGTGCTGCTGTTCTACCTGGAAGAATAATCACAGTCAGGAATTCACTGATTGTTTCCAGGTTAGAGTGTGACACACGGCCCTGGTTCCTAACCAAGGACATTCCTGTCCTTCCAGGAGCTTCATGGGAAGATCCACCTGCATCTATGGGATTAGGGAATAATGGAATCCCAGGGGGGTTTGGATTGGAATGGATTTTAAACCCAGTTCCACCCCTGCCATGGGTGGGACACCTTCCAGTATCCCAGGTTGTTCCAAGCACCTTTATTCCATCATTGTGTTGGACTTGGAGTAACTGGGAGCACTTTTGGCTGGAGCAGGGATGTGTTGGTCTTTGTTAAACCTTCTGGAAAAGYGAGGAGGGAAAGTTCCTGGGGCTTTGGAACTCGGGATGTGGTGGCTGGAAGAGCAGAGCTTGCTGGAGGCTTTGCTGGAATGATGGCTTCAAACTGAGCGTGGGGCTGGATGGGATATWGGGAAGGAATTCCTGGCTGGGAGGGTGGGGAGACTCTGGAATGGAATTCCCAGAGAAGCTGTGGCTGYCCCTGGATCTCTGGRAGTGTYCAAGGYYGGGYTGGATGGGGTTTGGAGCAGCCTGGGACAGTGGAATGTGCTGGGTTGGAATGAGAYGGGATTTAAGGTCCTTCCAACCCAAAYCATTCCRTGTTTYTATGGARGAAGCATCCATTCCCTGCTCTTCCTCTGCCTCTTCCRCCTCCTTGGCTCGAGCCTCATTTTCTCCAGTCTGTGGAGAGCCAGGCTCAGAAACTGGAATTCTTGGCAGGTTTGGATCAATCCCAGGCCTTCAGATCAGGATCCCACGATGGGCTGTGTCCACAGGGAGCTGTGTGTGGGCTGGACCAGGAATGCCACAGTGAGGGGGGTCTGAAGGGATGCCAGAGCCCTGCATCCCGGGAATTCCATGTGGATCTTAGCAGAGGAATTGCAGAGTGATCAGAGAAGCAGGGTTGGTGCGATGTGCAGCACTTTCCCTGGCAAAGCAGCCCTGGGAAGGGGATCCAGCTGCTGCAAAGGGCCTGGGGAGAAGTTTTGAGGCTCTTCCAYGGGGAATGGGGCTGGGAGCTCAATRGCATCACATGGATGAACAGAAAGGATGGAATTCCAGGTGTTTAAATCCCACAGAATTCCATTTTATCCTTAGTGCCCTTTAGTTTCTGTGCTTTTATTAGGGTCTGTAAATCAGTTTCCTTCTCCTATCGATCCACTCCCTGRAAATTGTCATAGCTGTGAATTTCATGGTTCAGAAGTGAAATCGTGGAGCTGGGAATGTGCTTTGGAGTCTTGTGGAAATGGAGCTGGGATTTATGCAGGTGTAATAAGAGGAATGTCGTGGTTTCCTTACACTTACGACGTGTAAATCTGAGTAATTCCTGTACTACAGGTTGTACCAACAAGGAAATTAAAGCAAGGTTCTGCCTGAACTTAACTCCTGCTCCAAATCCTGATCCCGCTGACAGGATTTGGAAAGGAAGCAGCAGCATCAGTGCCACTGTTTCCCCTGCTTAATTTTCCTGCTTTAATTAAGTCTTTTCATTTGCATAACGAGTGTGATAATGCATTTAGGAAGATATAGAATAAAAACAATAATGCCAAGTTMATTTTGGAAATGGAAACAAAAAAATTGGAATGCAAGCTGGGAGTGCTGAAAGTTTCATCCAGGGGATTGCCAGGGATTAATAAAARCCATGGAAATGTCTTGTGGTGCTGAGTAAACAAAGAGTAACTGTGTGGGGGAGATGCTCAGTGCTGGTTCCAGGGCTGGGGTGGGCTTGGTTGGATCATGGAGCTGAAAATGCCGAGGTAGGTTCAGTTCACTTAAGAGCTGGACTCAATCCTTGTGGCTTTTCCAACTCGGAACATCCTGTAATCCTGTGATCCATGTGGTTCTCATCCCGTTTCTCTGCCGGCCTTGCAGCCCCCCAGCTCATGGCCAGCCCCAGGGGTGGAGTGGTCTGGGATGGGCTTGGTTGGTTAGATCCTGGAGTTGAGAATGCCAAGCTCATGTAGTTTGATTCCTTTTCAAGAGCTGACTTTGTATCTTTGTGGATTTTTTCCAACCCAGACGCCCAATAATCCCTGATCCAATTTATTGTTCATCCTGTTTCTCTGCTGGCCTTGCAGCCCCCCCATTCAGGCCAGCCCAGCACTGGGTTGTTTTGGGGTGGCTTGGTATGGTTGGATTCTTGGAGCTGAGAATACCAAAGGTTGTGTTTGATTCCCTTAAGAGTTGGACTTGATCCTTTGGTGGGATTCTTCACAACTTGGAGCATCCTGTAATTTGTGATCCATGGTGGTTCCTGATGCCGTTTTCTCTGCTGGCCGGTGCAGCACCCCAGCTCATGGCCAGCCTAGGAGTGGGGGTTGTTTTGGGGTGGGCTCCATTGGGTTGGATCTTGGAGCTGTTAGAATGCCCAAGGTTTGTGTTTCATTCCGTTAAGAGCTGGAAACTTGATCCTTGTAGGATTCCTCAACTTGGAACAATCCCAGTAATTTGGTGATCTGTGGTGGTTTCTGATCACCGATTTTTCTCGTGCTGGCCCTTGCAGCACCCAGCTCATGGCCAGGTCCAGGGTGGAGTGGTCTGGTGATGGCCTCAGTTTTGTTGGATCTTGGAGTTGCAGAATGCCAAGGTCATGTTTGATTTCCTTTGACAGCTGGGATTGATTCCTTGTGGGATTTTTGCAGCTTGGAAACAATCCATAATTTGGTGTTTCCGTGTGGTTCTGATCCCGTTTCTTTCTGCTGGCCGTTGCAGCCCCCAGCTCATGGCCAGCCCAGGAGTGGAGTGGTCTGGGATGGGCTGAGTTGGTTGGATCTTGAGCTGAGAATGCCAAGGGTCACATTGGATTTCCTTAAGAGCTGGACTTGATTCCTGTGGATTTTTTCCAACCCAGAACGTCCGATAATCTCATGATCCATGTGATTCTCATCCCATTTCTTCTCCGAGAATTTGCAGCCCCATATTCAGGGCAGCCCAGGAGTGGAGTGGTCTGGGATGGGCTCAGTTGATTAGTCATGGACGCTGAGAATGCCAAGGTCATATTGAATTCCCTTAAGAGCTGGATTTGATCTTTGTGGACTCTTCCAACTTGGAACATCCCATAATTTGGTGTTCCATGTGGTTCTGATCCTGTTTCTCTCCCGGCTTGCATCCACCCCAGCTCATGGCCAGGTCTAGGACTGGGGTTGTTTGGGGTGGGCTCGATTGGTTGGATCTTGGAGCTGCGAATGCCAAGGTTGCATTTGATTTCACTTAGGAGCTGGACTTGATCTTTGTGGGATTCTTCCAACTTGGAACAACCCTGTAATTTGGTGATCCCAGGTGATTCTCATCCCATTTCTCTGCTGGCTTTGCAGTGGCCCCCAGCCCATGGCCAGCCCAGTGGTCTGGGATGGCTCGGTTCAATTGGATCTTGGAGTTGAGAATGCCAAGGTCATGTTTTTGATTCCCTTAACAGTTGGACTTGATCCTTGTGGGATTCTTCCAACTTGGACATCCCATATTTTGGTGTTCTGTGTGGTTCTGATCCCATTTCTCTCTGCTGGCCTTGCAGCCCCCCCGAGCTCATGACCAGGTCAGAACTGGGGTTGTTTGGGGTGGGCTGCGGATTGTTGGATCTTGGATCTGCGATGCCAAGGTTGCGTTTGTTTCCCTAAAGAGTTGGACTTGAATTTTGTGGGATTCTTTGACTTGGAACATCCCGTAATTTGACGATCCATGTGTTTCTTGATGCTGTTTCTCTGCTGGCCTTGCAGCCCCCCCACGGTGCGGATCGTGCACTCGGGCCGGCCTGCAACATCGAGGAGGAGCGCTACTCGGAGCGCGTCTACACCATCCGCGAGGGAGAGACCCTGGAGCTCACCTGCCTGGTCAGCCGCACCCCCGGCAACAGGTGAGTCCCTGCCCACCACACCTGTGCCCTCCACGGGCTGGGTTCACCTTCAGAGTCTTCACGGTGGGCAAGATCCAAAGGGATCCAGGTGGGGGGATCCATCCCGGTGTTGGGTGTTCAGAGGAACATCAACAGCAGGAATGTTGATGAGGTTTTTTTTGGAAAATCTGGTGTTAAAATCAGCAATATTGTGCTTCAAATTCCTGGTGTGTTTGACTTCCATGGAGGTTGGTAAAAGAGAGGGAAAACAATTATAAGGGTGACAATTTGTTGGAGAGGTTTTTTGGAAAAATCTGGTGTTAAAATCAGCCAATATTGTGCTTCAAATTCCTGGTGTGTTTGATTTTCCATGGAGGTTGGTAAAATAAAGGGAAAAGAGAAGGAAAAAAGGTAAAAGAGAAGGAAAACAATTGGGTGAAAATCCCTAAAGTTGT
This sequence comes from Sporophila hypoxantha, assembly GCA_002167245.1. Lineage (NCBI taxonomy): Eukaryota > Metazoa > Chordata > Aves > Passeriformes > Thraupidae > Sporophila > Sporophila hypoxantha. Next base: position 1,610,422 of record NDFG01000032.1, read on the forward strand.
CCCTGTTGTCTGGATCTTTTGCACCCAAGTCCTCAGAAATCCATCTGGAACTCTGGAAGAGGGAAAGCTGGAAGGGGAACCCAAGAGCCTTGGGAAAGTCCTCCCTGTTGACCTGGATCGCGATGTCATGGGAATCCCAGCGTTGCAGCTGGATAACCAGAAATTACCTGGGATTTGTGCTTTAAATTCCTGGTGTGTTTGATTTCCATGGCAGTTTGTAAAAGAGGAGGAAAACAATTATAAGGGTGACAATTGTTGGAGAGGTTTTTTGGAAAATCTGTTGTCAAAATCAGCAATATTGTGCTTCGAATTCCTGGGTGTGTTTGACTTCCATGGAGGTTGGTAAAAGAGGAGGAAAACAATTATGAGGGTGACAATTTGTTGGAGAGATTTTTTGGAAAAATCTGGTGTTAAAATCAGCAATATTGTGCTTCGAATTCCTGGTGTGTTTGATTTCCATGGAAGTTGGTAAAAGAGGAGAAAACAATTATGAGGGTGAACAGTTGTTGGGTGAAAATCCCTAAAGTTGTCCTGTTGTCCTGGGATCTTCACATCCCAGTCCTCACAAATCCATCTGGAACTCTGGAGGAGGGAACAGCTGGAGCAGGGAACCCAAGAGCTTGGGAAAGTCTCCCTGTTGACCTGGATCAGCGATGTCATGGGATCCCCAGCATTGCAGCCTGGACAAACCAGAAATTACCTGGGAATAAATCAGCTTTTTTCCAGGCCTAACCTTATTTTATCAAGCTCAAGATTGTTGGCAACTCCTTCTGCACCTCCCTGCTGTGAACCCACCTTGGGCCAGGCACCTCGTTAATCAGTTATTTTTAATTGGGATAATCACCAGGGATTTTCTTTCCAAGGTGATGAATCAAACCCTTTGCTCTTGGAATTGCAAGGGAACAGGCAGGAACTGGGAGCAGGGAATTCTCCTGGAGGCCTTCAGTGTGAGGCTCTCCAGGAGAGAGGGGTTTGCTGTTTTTGTTTATTCCATTATTGTTCCCAATTTAAGGGGAAGATTTTAAAGCTAAAGCAGTGGAAGTTTATTCTCTGCTGGTTTAGGCACAGAGTTTCCAGTTTCCAGTATTCCATTTTTTCCTGATCTTTCCACAGGATGCTTCTCAGATTTGGGTTGCAAATTGCATGGAAATTGTTTTCCAGCTCTGTTTGATCAGATGCTGGGGAATGGGGTTATAAAATATGGAATTGTGCATTCCAAGAATGCTTTCACACTTCCATGTTTACTCAAATTTTCCAGTTGTTCTTGGCATGGAAACTCCTTTTGGTTAAATGCTAGAAGAATTAAACAACCCTTCATTGGGAATTTGTAAATCACAGAATCGTGGAATGGATTGGGTTGGAAAGGAGATGAAAAATGAAGCAGTGCCAACCCCTCCCATGGGCAGGGATATTTTCCCACTCCAAGCTCTGAACATTCCCAGGGATTTCCTAATCTGTAGGATTTGAGGCTCCCCGTGAATGGCTTCTGGGAGGAGAAATGAACTAATGAGAAAAAATTCCTTTTTTTTTCTTCTTTTCTCTTCCTTCACTCCTTCCTGCTTTAACCAAATCACACATTTGTGCATTTTTTGTCTTTCCAACATTTGTTTTTTTAACTTTGGGATCAATGGATGTCGTTCTTTGGGTCTGATGACTCAGGGATGGCTCTGATATCTGCTCAAAGTCATCCTTGCAGTGATGCCACTCTGGGGGGGCTCCCTTTGAACACAGATCTTCAGATTTATCAAATATTCCCATTTTTTTCAGTTCTCTTTGCTGCCTTTCCAACCAAAATTTTCCCCTGGGTTATTTCCAGGCAGGGGAATTCCTGTGTTCACAGGTGGTTGTTGCACTTTCCAATTGCTGGAAATTTTCTGGAATTTCTCCTCTAAATTTTCATGGAGTCCTTCTCAGCATCAAGGAGGTTTTCGGGAGGAATAATAAAAGGATGTGGGAATTATCAAGAAAGAAGGAGAATTAAAAAGAATTGCTCTGTTAATCCCCAGAAATTCAACCTACTCCTAATTAAATACAAGCACTCTGCAGCACCCCAACCACATCCTTGAATGTCTGCTTGTTATCCATGGAGTGATTTTGAGATGTTCCATGTGATTAATATTTATTATTCCCAATTTCCACCTTCTCACACCCAGCTTTGGAATGCACCATTAGTTGCATAGAAATAATTTTCCTGGCTGGAATTTTTAAAGCACTTCATCCCCACTCAGGTGAGGTGAGTGCAGCCCTTTTTTTCCATAAATTGTGGCTGTCAGGGGAGATCGTTTTGATTTTTGGATAAAACCCTGCAAAGTTTGGAGGCAGGATCACCCTGTGGGGACCTGTCCTTTTCCCCAGATTTTTTTCCAAAGATCCATGGCTGGGCTGTCCCTGTTCTCCAGCTCCAAAGGGATGTGCCAGGATATCCAAGGCCACTTATCCCTGGACACAAATGAGGGATTCCTGGGTTGAGTAGCTAAGAGGTGACATTTTATCCCCACTGGTGACAATCTCCTGCCCAGCCTTGAGGAATGTGCTTATTCCTGATTTTCCTTGGGAATTCTCACCCGTTGCTGGCAGGTCCAGTCATTGAAACAAAACCTGAGACTTTCCAAAGTGTGGAATGACATTTGGATCATGGGAGCGGAGGAAGAAGCATCTGATGAGGCAGAGATTGGCTGGGATTTTGAAATTCCTGGTTTTCCACTGAAGGGTGAACAGGAAATTTCTTGATAGGACGAGTGTGTCCAGGCTTTTTTCCCAAGTAACAATGGGAAAATGCCCTCAAGTTGTGCCAGGGAGGGTTTAATGTCGGAGATAAGGAAAAATTTAATGGAAAACCTTGCCCTGGGGCAGTGGGGGAGTCGCCATCCCTGAAGGGATTTTAAAAATCCCTGTGGATGTGGCAATGGGGACATGGATCCATGGTGGTCCTGGCAGTGCTGGAATTCAATCTTGGATGGCTTTCTCCAGTCTCAGTGATCCCAGGGAGTTTATAAGGGCCTTGTTTGTCATCCAACCTCCCCTCCCTGGGCTTTGCTTTCCCTGGCTGTGATTTTTCCCCAGTGGTTCACCAGGTGCTGTCCCGCACTCGGGTGACATTATCCCGGTGGGAATGGCCACATTCCAAGCAGCAAAACGCACAGAGCTGACAGGGGACTGTTGACGGTTGTCACAAAGGTTTTCGGGGTGAAGGAAGAGACGAGATGGGCTCCATGATCAGAAGGCTTGATTTACTATGTTATGAATATATATATATACTACATTATAACTATACTAAAAGAAAAGAAAAGGAGAGTTTCCAGAAGCTGCTAACTACCTAAGAATAGAATAGAAAGAATGATAACACGGCAGCTCTCTCGGGCTCTGTCCGAGAGAGTTCTCAGCCTGGATTGCCATCACCTCCAAACACTCAATCTGGGCCAATCCAGAACTGACCTGCTGCATTCCACAGAAGCAGATAACATATTGTTTACATCTTGTTGCTGAACTTCTCAGCTTCAGCAGGAAAAAAATCCTGAGAGAAGATTTTTCATAAAGAAATGTCTGTGACAGGGGACAGTGTCCAAGTGCTCCCCAGTCCTGCAGGGTGAGC
>NDFG01000033.1:13807-26451 GCA_002167245.1 Sporophila hypoxantha
CCTTAGACGTCAGTCCTGTCAAACATCTTTTATTGATTGATAGATGGATGAGTGTTTGCAATACCTCAGCAATGTTTAACCGACAACACGTGTGGCAGGAGGTGTTGATCTGCTGTAAGGGATTAGAAGGATTTTGCAGAAGGATCTGTGTAAAGCTGGATCAGATAGACTAGGCATTTTCCCTCTTCCTAATAGATATAAGACTTATGCAATGTACTCTCAGTGTGTGTCAGTGCTAGTGCACTGAGGACCTGACTGACTGTCATCTCTTGCGACCTGACAAGAAAAAAATTAACTAGGGGTGACAGTCATGTAACTGTAGTTTAAATCATTGAACCTGAATGTTACGTTTCCCATTTACAGAAATCATAAACAGAACTATTCCCCCAAACCCAGCAGCCAGCCATTTACCAGTTTCAGCTGAAAACTTATCTTCCAACTTTCTTTCATAACATAATGACCTTAGGATTGAACACTACCAAGATTCACAATATTCACCTGTAATAGGGTGTAGCAGTTTCAGTACAGCTATTAATATCAGGGGACAGGCTTCATATGAAAGCTAATGCTTGCATTATTGTATTTAATTAATAAATGCCTTTTCCCTTCCTGAAATGAAGTATCTGGAGTGGTGTGTTTGAAAGCACCTACTCTATTGATTTTTCATTCTGTGCCACCAATTTCAGTTGTTTTTCTCTTAAGTATGAAAGTGTCATTAAAATGTGACTGTTTAAATAATTTTTAATTCTCTGATCTGAGCCTTTCACCATCTTAGATAAGCACAATATATCTGAGCTGGTAGATCAAGGGAATCTATTTAGTTGGTTTAAATATTAATGCATTTTTTTTCATCCTCTGAACAACACCACAAGGTCCTATAGCAATGCCCCATTTAAAGAGAAATATGAGAATGATGGCCTACATTGATCAGGAGAAGCTACAATTAGGAGTTATTGGCTATGGATTTTGTGTGATAAAACTTGATGTTATAAGTGGAACCTAAAGCTGCTTACAGTATTCAGAAATGTATATGGGTGGTTGGGAGAAATAATTCAATCAATACCCTTCCAATTCTGTGCAGTGCATCTTTTTTCTAAACAGGTTACTTATCATGACCAGTCTCCTTCCTCTCAGTCCCACGTTCACAGCTAACAATAGCATCAGACTATTTAATTTGCTTTTTCTAAAGTGTGTACGTGGTCTGTGCAGAAACATATGTGCTCTTCCATATGTTATTGCAGTTGTCGATTACTTCTCTATCTTGCAGGACATTTTTTTGTCTAATACATGGCCTCATAGACAGTATAACACGTAATTGTGACTCATCCCTTTTTTTCCTCACTGTTTTCCCTAAAATCCCTAATATTACTATTTTTTTACTATAAATAAATAAATATCTATGAATAAATTATAAAATAAATAATTACAATTATTTATAGTATTTTTTAGAGTGAGGACCAGACCACATCGATGATGGATCATTAATTCTCTAGATAGTTGGCTTAGCTTTAAGGTAGAGGTATTTAGGTTGATTAATTTGTAGATTCTTGTGGTGCTGGTAAGAGAAGGCAATATGTGTTGGTCACGATGTCACTAAAAAACTGCTACTTGTGTACTACGGCATTTGGCTCACAGCGCTTGACTTATGGCTATTACAGCAGTCCAACTTGTTGGTAGTCACTGATTCCAAGGCTGAACGATGGGACAATGATTTTTCTCATAACTGCTTATAATGGAATCCGAACTGCCTCTCCACTTTTTGCACATGCCAGTTCTATACCACCCTTACAGCAAAAACATCCGTGGGCACACTTTAAGTATTAGCTATGATACAGGGAATGGTTCCAAATGTCTAGTGCAAAATAAGGCTCTTCCTGGCCAGAGAAAAGAAGGATATTTGTTGGACAAATTTTTAATTTTGTAATTTGACTTTCAGAAAATGTGATTAGATTACCCAAGGTGGTGTCCACGTGAATGAAGTGAGCACAAAAGACAGTGGAAAAGGCAAAAAGCTGATGAAGCTGCTGTGAATGATCAGGCTTGCTTTCCGACTCCCAGAAACAGTTTCTCAGTGACTTGTGAACACTGCTTTTAGAAAGCTCATAGAAATCAGACCTGTCATTTTCAGAGGGACAAATGCTTACAAATCCAACGGGAGCTAAAATAGGGTCCACATATAAAGTCATTCAAAGTGCTATCATCAAAGTAAGACTGACCTGTCCTTAAGAACTTTTGCCTCCCAATTCTTTCATGAAGCAGACTGATAAAGTATTCGATCTCTACGGTTAAGAGACCTGAACTAAACAAACACCTTTTACGTCCTGGGTAGCCCTACTTATGTTACATCTTTATACTGTTTCTTGCAGATGATTTCTCATAGAAAGGAAAATCATTTGTGTATGTATGATTAGTGTATCTGAGCCTTCAGCTGCTTAATCACACTATGGACATGGGAGGGTGCAAAAACCCAAACCATTAACTTAAGCCCTGTACTTAGAAAATAATTAATAAAAAAGCCATCTGATTTTTCAGAGATGTTAGATACAGGCAGCTTGAAAAGGATAATACAGGACACCTTTCACAACTTTGACAACATTTGGCTTTTAAAATTATCTCTTTTCTTTCTTCCCTGATTTCTTAAACTTCAAACGCCTATCTGCCAGCATGAGTGTCAATGATTGCTTCTAGCATATGCTCCTCATGCTTCAGTCGAAAAACATATTGGCGAAGTTTTCTTCATGCCAAGAAAAGTACACAGAGTGATTGCAAAGCCACATCCTGAAAATTCAAGATCAGAACATCAAAATTCTAATGTGTGCTGTTGACAAAAAGTCAAATTCTTATTGTTCTTAAAAATAAACTGGTCTGGCTCAAGCTAAGTTATTTGAAACCAAAGTATTTCTAAAACTCCCTATCACCATCTACTTGTTTATGAATTTTAGACAGAACACAAAAACAAACAAGATGAAGAACTCCATGTATTCTTATTTGAGTACTTTCTTAATCGACTGTTTCAGTGACTAATATACAAAATCTGTCCATTTTCTTGCGGTGTCTTGCATATGAGCTTGCTGGACAGAAAGGACTGTAATATTTTTTACAAGAGCTATAGCTATAGAAATCAAATTGTTGTATTGGCCCAAATACAGAGCTTTCTTTAGAAGCAGAGAGCTTTCCTCCTAATATCTATCTATTCCCTAGACCCTTTTTATTCCTTTTTAGTCCCCTCTTTTATTAGCTAATATTCATACTTTGCTTCGTCACTCATTTAACTTGAAAAATTTTTCCTTTTTGTGGTTCCTCTTGGGAGAAATAGAGTATATTCCGTTCCTCCTAAATGATTCCATCCTGAAGAGGTTGCTGGCAGAGAATGGATGGAAAATATAAAATGTTTTCCTTTCTGTTCGTTCAAGTTCAAAACTCCTTAAAGATGCTGTTGACTTCCCCTGGGTTTGACTTATTCTTGATAAAAATTTTTCTTTGATCCTTCCCATTCTGCTTTTTGCCCTCTCTGCTTCTTCAAGACTACCCTATTCTTTTTAACAGCAATTTTCAACCTTAGTTTTTTCATCCATTTTCACATTATTGGATCAGTATTCTCCTCTGCATTGTATAGGTTTTGCTGTCTGGGGTTGCCAACTGACCCTTAGTTTTAGCCTAAATCCTTTCAATGCTGGTTTGTCTTCTGCTTTTTACACTCCTTGCATTGTGGGATTCACTTTCTATTCAGACATTAGAACTGTAAAAGTCAGCAACAGCTCTTTGGTTCGGGCAACAAAAATAAAACTTCAATTCTAATTTTAATGACTTCACGTCTCAATTTACAAGTTACAGAACATTCCTAAGTTTTTGTGAATATTGGCATTTTTTTATTCTCTGAAGGTGTTTTCTAAGAAAGCTTTGTCCTCGTTTTTATCCGGTTCATGGACAGCATGTTGTTATAAACATTCAATTCTTATAGGTGTATCGTGTAAGGTGAACTCCATCTCCTATAAAGCCCCAAACACAGATTTGCATTATCACTTCTATAATGGTAGATTTCCTACCAATTTGCCAATGACTCTTTTGTATAAGCTAATTGCAGTTCATATAAAGCAAACACATCACAATCCCTTTTTGATTTGTGATTTATATAGGGTGGCCGAGAGCTTAACTAATAGACCAATCAATAGCCTTAATGCCTTTACACTAATGGAGTTTGCACATACAAACATCTGTAAAGAACACAACCCTGCAATAATAGGTAGCGGGTATTATTGGGTCTTAATTTTGTAATTGTCCTAAGTACGGGTCTAGTCTAGTAAGGCATATATTTGACAAATGAAGAAGGGTTCATGATAAACCAAGAGTTCAGATTTTACTAAATCCTCAGTCTAGCGCACACATTTTAAATATCTTATATTAACGCCTCTATCATACAACTAATCTATATTTTTATTTCCATGGTAAGTTGAAACATTCGATTCACATTCTAATTCAGTGCAATATGATCAGTAAGTTCTCTGTGAGATAAATGCAAAGGATGCACACAGGAGAAAACAATTCTAACCTTACACACAGAATGATGGGCTATTGCTACTCAGGAATACATCTTGGGGTAATTACATATGTTTCTGGAAAATATCGACTTAATTGATAGTAGCAGTAAAAGCAACTCAATAGGATGACTTAATGGAAAAAGAATCAGATCAAAGCAGAGAGCACTATCATGCTATCATATAAATGCATTGTGTGCTTTTATCTGAATACTGCCTGTGCCCTGTGTTGACTCCCCCCATCTTAAAAAAAAAAAGTATATAAAAGAAACTAGCAAATTGGGAAAAAAGGAACATAGGAGGATCAAAAATGTGGGATTCTTCAGCCTTGGAAAATACAACAAAAGGTCTGCAAAATTATCATGAAGGACATGAACTCAGAATGATTTTTCAGTCTCTTCTAATATAAGATTCAAAAGAATCTTAAACGAAACTAGCAGCAGGAGCTAGAGCAAAGAAGTTTTTCATAGTATGGCTAATTAAACTTGGAACTTGTATTGCACCAGAAATTGTGTATGCTAGACATTCACAGGAATTCAATAGAGAGCAGACAAATCCATGACTGGGAGAGGGAGAGAGAGGAGGGAAGGGAAGAAAAACCCAACATCAAGAGCTATCAGAATAATTAAGATACTTTCTCTGTCTTCAAAAAAATCCTTTGCAGGTAATTGATGGGAGCAGGGGAACATATTTAAGAAGCTTACCTCTGCCTATTCTATAGTAGAAACAAGATAACGGACTAAAATCTTTTGTATCTGAACCAAATTATGGATTTTATGTTTTTGGTTTTAATTAATTTATTTATCTTTGCCATACAGAATACTATTTTTGGTTATATTTCTATGTAGTGGAGTTTTTGTTTTGGATTTTTTTCCCTAAGCATTGCAAATTATGTCTTCTCAGCATTAGAATTCTACTAAGGAGAATTTGCCCAGTTGTCCCTTAACATCTAATTTCCAGCAAAATCAAATGGAGTTATCCATTCTAATTCACGTGTATTTATAAAGCACCAATTATCATCTCTGTGTAACTTTGAGAAATAATATTAAATAATAGTTCACCATTGTTATTTGTAATTATTCTCCTTCAAGTTTATTTGGTGCTCCTGCAATTTGCAAGCAATAGAGACTAATATGGCATCTTGATTCAGGGTGCCCAGTGGTGCAAATGTTTAACAATTAAGCACAGAACTCTGAAAGGTTAACCAGTCTCACAGGATGCTTAGCTAGCTAGAGAGTGAGTGAGAGTGTGTGAGAGACAAAAAGTTTGCTTTCCAGCAACCTGCCATTTAATGATCACAGAACTTAGAAGGAACCACATTTCTCATAAATTGCAGAAAATCTATTCACATGTCACGTGATTCTAGACTAGTTCTTCAAGTGCTTGCAAAAAGATGTGTGATTGGGGCTAGCTCTGTCTAGGTTGTCTCTACATTTAAATTACATTCCCTATGAGAGTAAATAAGCTCATTCAGCTTTAGACCACATGGATTGTGCAGAATCATATGATGGAAATGTCTATTTCTATCTGCTAGATGACAAAGGGACTATGCATCTGCAGACAAGTTGTCCAGGTGACATCCAGTCCTCCTTCCCAGTGAAAAACATGACTTCCTTGCAAGGGGTTCATTGTTCATCTATTCATCTATTGAAGACTTCCAATGATGATCGAAGGAAAGACACTGACTTGGTTTGGTTTTTTGGTCTACAAACTGCAGTCTCTTGGGGTTGATTGCAAAAGGCGTCAAAAAGAACCTGACCAATTATTTTAAATAGCTTGCCAATTCCAGTTCCATTCCAGTGAGAACAGGAGGAAATTGGCGTAGTTCCTGAAAATATGTACTAAGCTGTACTTTCGCCCGCTATTTTTCAGGATTATTCAACATTGTGATGGCATGTCCATAGGAGGGCAGAGCGAGTACACGAAAATCAAGACCAAATGTTCAAATAAACTGGAAACACCTTGCTTTAGATTGATCTGCATTGCTCTCATTGTAGGCAGATCTCTTAACATTTAATGTACCTAAGTAAGCAATTTAAGATTTAGCCTTTTTGTTGATACAATAGGTCCTCCGCACTCTTAAGTCAACAGTAGAAGTATTTTCTGTGAAAATTAGTTAATCTTTTTTTGTGTGTGTTTTGTTTGGGGCTTTGTTGTTTGTTTGTTTGTTTTAGTTTCTTGTTTGGGCTTTGGGGCTTTCTGTGGCTTTTTTTGGTTGGTTGGTTGTTGGTTGGTGGTTGGTTTGTTGTTGGTTTGTTGGTGGGTGTTTTTTTTTTGTTTGTGTTGGGTTTTTTGTTTGTTTGTTTGATTTTATTTCTCTGATCTGAGGTTTGGGATTTTTGTTGGGCTTGATGTTCATTTTTGCTTTGTGGGGCAGGTTTTTTTTCTTCCTTTTTTTTTTTTTTTTTTTTGTTGTTTTTGGGGTGTTTTTTTCCTGATGAAAAATTTGCCAATACTGGGCAAAAAGCTTGCACCTCCAGGGATCATATTGCTTAATCTGCGTTAACTGAAGTCAGGACCTGGACTCACTGAATAATATCAATAGTTTTGTTTTCTGCGTAATTACCAAAGCAACTAGATACAGAATACAGCAGAGAGCCTCTAGAATGAGTTATTAGTGTGCAAATAAAGCAATTCTATATTATCCTTTTTCAGAACATTTCCAAGATGATTTTGTTATCATTGTTCCAAAGTAGAAATTAATTGCTATGTTCTATGAAAACTCTTGTCTAGTTCTCCATGTTCCTGTGACTGGAAATAATTGCTGTGAAATGTTTAGGGCCAACTGTTCTTAATAACCAGTGGGAATTTAGTATGCAATGGGCAGGATAAAATTTATCAAATTAAAATAATGACTGCAAGGAACAGTGCTGTGGTGTGAAAGACATTAGTGTAATTCTCAAGAAAAAAAAAAAAAGACAAATTGAATTCAAGAATATGTTTCTGAGTAGTCATACCTTAATACCACGCTAAATCTTTGGCTTATTATATTCTGATTTGTGTGTGGGAGCACTGAACCTCTTTTAAAATTTAACAGCAATTGTTAAGGCCAAAGTTGCATCTGTTGCAGATGAAAATAATATTTCTTCGTTTTTTTCCACTTTCTTAATCCTCTTTTACCTGTATAGCTCTTCTTTTTATTCCACTGCATTGACAGAAGCATGACATTATCCCTGAGCCAGAAGCATCATCAGAAATCTGATTAGCCATCATTTTGAGAGGTCTATGATGTCAGGAAATCAAACCTCCAACACTATTTCTAGAGAGGCAGGAAGGAATCACATTCTATCTTCATTCACTTCAAGGCAGGAAATGCCCAGTGTATAAACTTGAAATCCATAAGTCAGGGATTTAAGCCTATATTCCAACAGACAAACCAAAGCTTTCTGAATTCATTATAATTTAGCAACTAACATTAGTCACTTATGCTGTGGTCTACAGAAAATTAGTTTGTCAATTTATCCCTGCTTTCTTCTGTGTGGTGAAAATACATTACCCTACTGCTATAGAGCGTCACAGACAAAACCCATCATTTTATGCTTGTTCTTATCAGTTTCACGTGAGTTATAGAAATCAGAAAAACAGAGCAGAGGTAAGAACGCTGTCTATTTGGACTTTTTTCCATGGAGATCCACAGTTCATGGACTGATTTTTGCCTAGGGATCCCCCTGTAGCTCATCTACTCTTGCTCAGGAGTTGTTTCCCATGAAGTCCTAGCCTGTGGAATGCTGAATAAATCTTCATTGTCCTGGGCCTATAAGCTGTTTATTAACTGTGTCATAAGGGAGGAAGCAGGACGAAAATCCAGGACCATATTTGATAGAAGGGTTTGGTCCCAATTCCTTAGGCTTTTTGTGGTTTTTGTCTGTGTTTTTTACTTTTTTTTCCCTCAGTAGGAATTCTTTTAAAAACATTTTGCTTCATTATTTTAATATTTCCTTCCTCGCATACAAAATTATTGAGGCCATTTTGTGGTAGGTTGCCAGAATGCAAAGAGTTATTCTGATCCCAGTACTGAATGCTGAAGTTAGCCTACATCTTCTATAAGAATACAGAAGAGAATGATTTCTTTTTCATTGTTGAAAGCAGCTGCATGGAAATTACTGATCTCCTTCCTAACCCTAGATTTATTTAGAGAATAAAATTGTAATCTTTCTCTTCTAATGAGAGAGTAGAATGCTGTTCCACAGTCGTATACTAATCCATTTTAAAGCAGGGACACTGGTGTATAATTTTTTACATAAATAGAAAAAGTAATCTTACTCTACTGCATTATCCTCCTTTCAAGTGTTGTGCCGGTTTAGTCAGACTAATTTGCTGTTGACGGAAAAGTTTCTCCACTCAGATGAGAAGGAAAGATTGAAAGAAGCATTGCCAATGCTGGATAAGAAAAGCCTTACTATAATGAGACAAATCCCAGAATCTTCCAGGAAGCTCATTTCAGCATGGGAACCATTTCATGTTTCTTTCATTATGAGAATGATATTGTTAGCTATTAAAAGTACAGAAGTAAGATTGTCCATTGAAGTTACTTTAATAGGATGATTCTGAGTGGGTTGCCATTTGGTTTTGAAAGCAAGAGGCGTGAAGCCTATTTTTTTCAACCATACATGCTTCAAAACATTCCAATCTATCACAGGCTTTAGAACCTTGATTGTATAAACCTGTCAAGGCGTCAAGGCTATTACCAACATAAACAGCACAATCTACCAGAGCTGCAAAGCTGTATTATATTGGTAGCTCGTATTAGTTTCATAGACTTTTTCCAATTCCCTGACACCTTAAACAAAAATGATGACAGGCATTATACTACATTGTGGTTATACAAGAAAAGATCACTTTGTGGAAAAAAAACCCCTTATCTAGGTGGGCTTCACCAATGCAGGAGAGAAAATACAAAATAATGGGGAAACTGGCAATATGTTGTGATAGTTTGTATTATTTTTTGGAAGCATACACAAGTAAGGTCCATAATTCCTCTGATCTTTGAAAAGAAATATCTTTGCTGTTCCGTAGCTTTGTTTTACTCAAGGAGGGAGGCTCCTATCAGAGACATATAAAATGACCTATGCTACAATTAAGTTGAGACAAAATAGAGTTGTTTGTTCTGAAGAGTCAATTTATAATTTTTTGTTGAAGACTATTCTTTTATTCTGGGATGGTTTTTCTTCTTTCTCTTTCCTCTGTCTTTTAGGTTATTAACAGAAGATCTTGTTTCAGACACAGTCTGAAGTGTAGTGTCATATACACTGACTACATGGTCATCCTGTGCAAAAGATGGAGTACTAGATAATCCTTGGGAAGAAAAGAAAAAAAGATTACTGAAGCTAAAAGCAAACTATCTTTGGCTCAAATATCTATTTTCTATACAGTAATTTATCTATGTAAACTGAGCTCTCCTAACAGAAATACTCCCGAGTGTGATTTGAAAACACAGCATTGTAGTTCATAGAACTGGGACTAATATTCACAAAAATTAGACCATTAACGTAGTCTCCCCGTAGTATTAACATTGAATAGCACAGGCTGATCACACGTGGGGGCGAGAGCATGCTGCATATGAAGAGAGACAAGTATACTTGCAAGGACTGAGATTTGAAATATTGTTCAGTCACATTAATTGAATTTTTTGCCTTGAGAAGTGGATTACAAAAAATGTTTCTCCAATTACTTAATTTGTAATCTGCTTTTGGATAAGATTAACATTAATTTACTAAATCACCAGTCCCCCATTACGTCTTTTATTATTCATAGATTCCCTTTGCATGTGTAAGAGACCTTGATAAAAGCATGTTTATTCATAGACTTAACCTTTTTCGTTTTTATATTTATCTTTTTGATTATTTTGTCTGAATTTTTTTTTTTTTATTCCGTTTTTTGGAGGGTCTGGCTGGCACCGGAGCAGCTTCTGCCACTGTGGAAGCCTGGGCTGGGCTCTAGGAAGGCACCCAAAGCCTTGGAGCGGTCTCCAGGCCGTGGCTTTGGGGTTTGAATCTCCCCCAGGAGTTATTTCGCCCAGCGCCGCCTCTGTCCCGCGTGGGCAGGCACAGCGGCCTCGGGTAGCCTCCGTGGCCCTGCTGGAAGCTTTTTTTTTAACTCTTTGTCCCTAAATCCAGCGGGTTCGTCCCACCCCGGGCTCGGATGTGGCTGAGCCGGCTGGAGCTCGGCCACCACCACGTGTCCCTGTGCCCACATTTCCCGCGGGTGGACACTGTCGGCTCCGCAGGGTAAACAGAGAGGCCTGTCCTGAGATTGCGTGATATTGGGACAGGGACAGGGACAGGGACAGGGATGGGACAGGACAGGGACAGGGACAGGGACAGGGACAGGGACAGGGCTGGGACAGGGACAGGGACAGGGACAGGGACAGGGCTGGGACAGGACAGGGATGGGGACAGGGAGAGGGACAGGGACAGAGCTGGGACAGGGACAGGGACAGGGATGGGGACAGGGACGGGGACATGGCTAGGACAGGGACAGGGCACAAATGCTCAGGATCCAGCGCTGCCCCACCTCCCTCGGGCTCCCATCTCCAGAGGGAAGATAAGGCCTGGATGGCCATTAGAGGAATTAATTAACAGATGTTTGATTAATGCCTGATCATTGCTGTGGGGTTACCCAGCCCCAGACAAACCACCAGGGTTCCTCACATCCCAGATTGCCTGAGTGCCTCAGCCCCGGAGATGGATCCTGCCAGGATTTGTGATCTGGGCTTTTTTCCTGGATCTGTTCCAGATTTGATCTGCATTTTTCTGGATGTGTTCCAGATTTGATCTGGATTTTTCCTGTGTTTGCTCTGAGTTTGTTCTGGATTTGCTCTGTGTTCAGTCCAGATTTGATCTGGAATTTTTTTTCCGGATCTGTTCTGAAGATGTTTTGGATTTGTTCTGCATTTGCTGTGGGTTTGTTCTGAATTTGTTCTGGGTTTGTTCTGGATTTGATCTGGATTTGCTCTGTGTTTGATCCAGATTTGATCTGGATTTTTCTGGGTTTGTTCTGGATTTGTTCTAGGTTTCTCCTGGGTTTCTTCTGGTTTTCTTCTGGGTTTGCTCTGGATTTTGCTCTGTGTTTGATCCAGATTTGCTCTGGATTTGCTCTGGGTTTGTTCTGGGTTTGTTTTGGGTTTGATCCAGATTTGTTCTGGGTTTAAATTTCCAGCGGGATGCCCGCAAGGAGCGTCCGTGAGGAAGCCCCAGGTGGAAATCCCAAATCCCATCCGGGGTTCCCTCTGCTCCTTCCCAATCCCTTGGCTCTGGATTTCCACCTGCTCCAGCCAGGGATGGATCCCTTCTGCTGGGAATTGGATGGGAAGGCCTGGATGGGCTGGGATTGGCTGGAAGGGCTGGAAGGGATGGTAATGGGATGGAATGGGGCTGGAAGTTTTGGAATGGTCTGGGGAATTGGGGATGGGAATGGGATGGAATGGATGGAATGGATGGAATGGGCTGGAATGGGATGGAATGGATGGAATGGAGGAATGGATGGAAGGATGGGAATGGTGGCGAATGGCTGGGAATGGCTGGAATGCTCAGGGAATGGGCCTGGAATGGTGGATGCTCAAGGAATGCCCTAGAATGCTCAGGAATGGGGCGGAGATGCTCAGGAAGCCAGGGAATGCTCTGGGAATGCTCAGGCCCCTTTTCCAGGGACATGAGCTGAAATTTCCAGAACAGGCTGGAATTCCGTGGTGGGCAGGAATTCCGCGGTCCCTCGTGTCCCTGAGCCTGAGCTGCGGAATGACGAAATTTCCAGCAAGAAACGAAGGTCCTTGAAAAGCCCCAAATCCCACATTGCTGAAGCCTGGCCGAGCAGAACCGGCGGGCGAGGCAGAACAGGTGGGAGAGCTGAACGGCCGGGGAGCAGAACCGGCGGGAAAGCAGAACCGGGCGGGAAGCAGAACAGGGCTGGGGAGGCAACCCAGGCTGGCGAGAGGAAGAACCGGGCAGAGAGGGCAAAACTGTGGCGGGAGAGGCAGAACTGGGATGAGGAGGCAGAACCGGGTATGGGAAGGCAGGAACCGGGCCAAGGAAGGCAGAACCAGGACAAGGGAGGCAGAACCGTTCCAGAGGAGCAGAACCGGCCAAGGAGGAAACCGGCATCTCTCTCTTT
>NDFG01000033.1:33358-45378 GCA_002167245.1 Sporophila hypoxantha
CCCCGGGTTCGGGGAGGAATCCCGCGCTTGGGAGCGGAGGGAATCCGCGGGCAGCGCCGTGTCCCCGTGTGCCACCCCCCGTGCCCGGCGTGCCCGGTGCCCCGCGGGCGCTGGCGCAATGCGGGCGCACGTACGTGGCAGGACCGGCTCCGTGGGGCCGCGCTGATGTCACGGGGACACGGCGCTGTCACCTCACGCCGGGACTCGTCCTGCTGCTGACACAGCCCGCTGGGAGGGCGAAATTCCCGGGATTCGAGGGCGAAATTCCCGGAATTCAAGGGTGAAATTCCCAGGATTCGAGGGCGAAATTCCCAGGATTCGAGGGTGAAACTCCCGGGATTCGAGGGCAAAATTCCCAGGATTTGAGGGCAAAATTACTGGGATTTGAGGGCGAAATTACTGGGATTTGAGGGCGAAATTCCCAGGATTCGAGGGTGAAATTCCCAGGATTCAAGGGTGAAATTCCCAGGATTCAAGGGCAAAATTCCCAGGATTTGAGGGCAAAATTCACAGGATTCAAGGGTGAAATTCCCAGGATTCGAGGGCGAAATTCCCGGGATTTGAGGGCAAAATTCCCGGGATTTGAGGGCGAAATTACTGGGATTTGAGGGCAAAATTCCCAGGATTCGAGGGTGAAATTCCCAGGATTCGAGGGTGAAATTCCCGGGATTCAAGGGCGAAATTCCCGGGATTCGATGGTGAAATTCCCGGGATTCGAGGGCAAAATTCCCGGGATTCAAGGGCGAAATTCCCGGGATTCGAGGGTGAAATTCCTGGGATTCAAGGGCAAAATTCCCAGGATTTGAGGGCAAAATTCCCAGGATTCAAGGGTGAAATTCCCGGGATTCGAGGGCGAAATTCCCAGGATTCAAGGGTGAAATTCCCGGGATTCAGGGCTTTGGATTCACCCCGGCGAGCTCAGAGCTGTCCCTCCCTTGATCCCTCCCTTGGGATGCAGAAACAGAATTTATCCTCCCCGGAGCAGAATATCCTGAATTTCCCCCATATTTTCCAGAGAAACCCATGTTTGGAGGCTGTTCATAAAGTAGGGATAAAGTTTATCCTCCCTGGGTTGGAATTCCCTGATTTTTCCCAATATTTTCCAGGGAAAAAAAATTTCAATTTGACAGATTAAATCTGGGTTTAGTTGGATTAAACCTGGAATTAGGCGGGGTTTAAGNAGAAATTCCATCCCCCCAAAAAATAAATGATTTTTTTTCTTTTTTCGGATTTTCCCTCGGAATTTTGGGATCTCTGAACATTCCAGGTGTCCTSCCCAGCCGGACCCGCGGGGCCTGTGCTGCTCCCGCTCTCCACACAGGGTCTCCCTCGCCCTGGACAAGGCAACCTTTAATTAACCCTAATTAAGATCCCATTCCCGGCCCTGCTGCTCCCACAATCCCTGGATGTCCTGCCCCCAGCSCTGGTGGGAAGGGGGTTGTGGATTCCCTGATGAAATTCAGGATTCYGTCGCGATTTTCCTCCTCGTGGAAGCGGAGCTGTGGACCAGACCCTGCTCCCTTTTCCATGGGATTGACGGGAATTCCTCCTCCTTCCCAAAATCCCACCTTGGCCTGGCAGCCAGAACTGCAATGGGAAGGATTTGAACTGGGAAAAAACCCCAGAAAGCAGGAAAATAACAATAAAATCAGCGATTGCAGGGATTTTCACCATCTGCGTGCAGGGGCAGATGGGGATCCCAACCTGAGGATGCTCCTCGGAGCTTTCCCATCCATCCCAGGGATCCCAGCCTGGAATTATCCCAGACATCCCCCTGGGGATGTCCTGGATGCCTTCAGAGGTCCCTTCCCACCCAAACCACCCCAGGATTTGATTTCTCTCCTGTTTATTTCTCCTGCTCTCCAGAACAACAATTCCCTTCCAGCCTTGTCCTTGTCCCTCTGGCTGCCCCAGCAGAGCCTTGCCTGGGGCTGTGCCTGCCCCTGGGTCCAGGTGGAGCCTTTGCCATCCCCTGACTCTGGGTGACCCAGGAGAAACCTTTGCCATCCCCTGACTCCAGGAGAAACCTTTGCCATCCCCTGGCTCTGGGTAATCCAAGAGGAGCCTTTTCTATCCCCTGGCCCAGGAGGAGCCTTTGCCATTTCCTGACTCCAGGAGAAACCTTTGCCATCCCCTGGCTCCAGGTGGAACCTTTGTCATCCTCTGACTCTCCAGGAGGAACTTTTGCCATCCCTCACTCTTCAGGAGAAGCTTTTGCCATCCTCTGACTCTCCAGGTGGAAYCTTTGTCATCCCCTAGCCCAGGAGAAACCTTTGCCATCCCCTGGCTCTGGGTGACCCAGGAGGAGCCTTTGCCATCCCCTGGTTCTCCAGGTGGAACCTTTGCCATCCCCTGGTTCTCCAGGAACAAACCTGCACCATCCCCTAGCCCAGGTGGAACCTTTGTCATCCCTGACTCTCCAGTGAGGAAAACCTTTGCCATCCCCTGCTCAGGAGAGGCCTTTGCCATCCTGACTCTCCAGATGGAACCCTTTGCCATCCCCTGGCTCCCAGGAGAAACCTTGCCATCCCCTGGCTCAGGAGGAAACCTTTGCCATGCCTGACTCTCCAGGTGGACCTTTGCCATCCCCTGGCTCACCAGGAGAAGCTTTTTGCCATCCTCTGACTCTCCAGGTGGAACCTTTGCCATCCCCTGCCCAGGAGGAACCTTTGCCATTCCCTGACCTCCAGGTGGAACCTTGCCCATGCCTGACTCTCCAGGTGGAGCCTTTTCTATCCCCTGGCCCAGGTGGAACCTTTGCCATCCCTGGCTCTGGTAATCCAAGAGGAACCTTTTGCATCCCCTGGCTCCAGGAGGAACCTTTGCCATCCCCTGAACCTTTGCCATCCCTGAGCCTTTGCCATCCCTGAGCCTTTGCCATCCCCTGAGCCTTTGCCATCCCCTGAGCCTTTGCCATCCCCATGAGCCTTTGCCAGCCCAT
Organism: Sporophila hypoxantha; assembly: GCA_002167245.1. NCBI lineage: Eukaryota > Metazoa > Chordata > Aves > Passeriformes > Thraupidae > Sporophila > Sporophila hypoxantha. The sequence goes on from NDFG01000033.1 coordinate 36,300, forward strand.
CTGGGCACGGATCCAGGCGCTGACAGGGACAAGGCCCAGAAAACCTCAGACTCACCAGGACTGGCCGGGCTGAGCTGCAGCTCTGCTGTCCCCACAGCGTCCCCATGCCCAGAGCTCCCCACAGCCCTTATCTGCCAGCCCAGAACGGCTTTTGGGTTTTTTTTGGGGGTGGATTTGAAGGAAATCCCTGGGCACTCTGCAGGGGTCCGGATGCTCCGGGGTGGCTTTGTAGGGAGCAGATTTTCAGGAGAGGGGAGCAGGTTTTTCCAGGTGGGAGCTGGCACCTCCCAGGGCGTTCTGTGTTTTTCCAGCACTCCCCAGGAGCTGAGGCCTGGGCCCGGGCTGCGGGGAGGCTCCCCGTGGTCACAGGCTGGAAAAATCCCCGCGGTGATCGTCCCAGCACCCCCAGGCAGGGATTTGGGCCTGCAGCTGGGTCTCGGTATCCCCGTGCGGGGCGCTGTGATTAACGGCTGATTAATGAGATTATATTTGTGCCTAATTAAGCCAGCATTGATTGGATTTGGTCCTTGGGCAGAGGCTCTCCCGGGGCTGCACTGCTGTGGTTTCTGTGGGATGGATCAGGATCAGATCCAGGTTCTGATGCCCCACAGTCTGACCCCAGGAGATCTCTGCCCCTCTTCCAAATCCTCCTGGATTCCGTTGGATGAACCAACGGGATTTCCCAATTCCTGATTCCCCGATTTCCTCTGCTCCACTCAGAGAGGCCAATCCGGATCCCTGCCCTCTGCCAGGTGTGGGCAGCAGCAACCTCTGGTTTCCCCGAGGATTCTGAACCTTTTCCCAATCCTGGCTCCCTTTCTCCTGGGAGGAGGAGCAGAGAGGGAGGAGGAGGAGGAGGAGGATGTTGTGGATCCGGACCTGCTCCCCACACTCCTCACCCAGCGGCTCCGTGACTCGGTGCCGAGAATGCCGCGGATCCATCGGGAATTGCATCAGGAACTCGTTGGGCGCAGGATGGGGCGGCGTGCAGGGACAGCTGGGCAGGGACACCTGGGCAGGGCACTGGGACAGTGACACCTGGGCAGGCGGACACCGTGGCAGTGACACCCGTGGCAGGGACACCCATGGCAGTGCAATGGTGGCAGGACATCTGAGCAGTGGCAATGGTGGCAGTGACACCTTTGCCAGTGCAACCTGTGACAGTGACAATGTGGTGCAGGTGACACCATGGCAGTGACACCTTTGCAGTGACAAAAGTGCAGTGACACCTGGCAGGGCACTGTTGGCAGTGACACCTGTGGCAGGGACACTTGTGGCAGTGGCAATGGTGGCAGTGACACCTTTGCAGTGACACCCTGGCAGGGACATCTGTGCAGTGACAAAGTGCAGTGACATCTGGGCAGATGACACCATGGCAGTACCACCTTTGCAGTGACAATGGTGACAGTGGTAATGGTCGCAGTACCACCTTTTGCAGTGACACCTTGTGACAGGGACATCTGTGCCGTGACAGGAAGTGGCAGTGACACCGGTCGTGCAGGTGACAGAAAGTGCAGTGACACCTTTGGCAGTGCATCTGCGAACCTGACACCTTTGCAGTGGCAAACGATGGCAGTGGCATCTGGGCCATGAACACCTTTGGCAGTGACAATCGTGACAGTGACAATGGTGGCAGTGGCATCTGGGCATGACACCTTTGCAATGAAAATGGTGACAGTGACAATGGCAGCAGTGGCAATTAGTGCAGGGACACCTGGGCAGGGACACTGGGCAGTAACAATGGTGGAGTGGCAGCTGGACCAATGACCTTTGCAGTGACAATGCACCAGTGGCATAGTGGCATGACACCTGAGCAGGGACACCTGGCAGGACAATGTGCATGACAATGTGGCATGCATCTGGGCCATGACACCTTTGCAGTGACAATGTGCAGGACATTGTGCAGGACACCTTTCATGATATGGTGGTAGTGATGGCACATCAAGGTGGCAAGTGGCAATGGTGGCGTGACATCTGGGCGTGCACCTGTGACAGGGACAATGTGCAGAGGCAATGGTGCCAGTGACACTGAGCAGGGACAACTGGGCAGTGACAAATGGTGCGCAGTGACACCTGGGCAGTGCAGTGGTGCACCGACACCCTGGGCATTGATACCTGGCCAGTGACAATGTGTGGCAGATGACACTTTTTGCTGGTGAACAATGGGATTTCGGATTTAGGATTATGGAATTCGCGGTTTGGATTGTGGATTTGGAATTTGGGTTGGGATTTTGGGATTTGGGGTTTGGGGTTTGGATTTGGAATTTTGGAATTTGGGGTTTGGGATTGAATTGGAATTGGAATTTTGGGATTAGGATTTGGGGATTTGGGGTTTGGGATTTAGGATTGGGATTGGGGATTTAGGAATTGGATTTGGGATTGGGATTTGGATTCGGGATTTGGGATTATGATTTTGGATATGAATTTGGGATTTGGGGTTTGCAGATCTGGGAATTTGGGATCCATTCCCGCTCCTCCCAGCAGGTTGGGATGAGCCTGCTGCTTCTCCAGGGAGTTTGGGATTTTTCCAGTCCCCCCCGCTGAGCCTCATCCCCACAGCCTGGCTCTCTCGGCGCGCAGCTCCCAGCTTGCCCTGCTTTTCCTCCGCAAGCTGCTCCTGCTCTGATCCCCGGGGCTCCGTTTCCTGACCCCGAGCTCCAGCAGGCTGATTCAATGTCAGGAATGTCCCAGGCGACGGTTTCCGCAGCTGGATGGAGGGGTTTGTGTCCGTTCCCAAACACCGCCAGCAAAGTGCCTGGTGACACCCAAACCTCCTTTCCCCCTGTCCTGTTGGGGCCAGCCCCTTCTGGGACTGGCAGGGTTGGGTTTGGAGCCAGGGATGGACATCTCCCTGCTGGAACCTTGTCCGTGCCAATTCCCACACACATTAATGCTGATTGGGAAACCTGCCTCCAATTGCCACCCAAATCCATGGATGTACCCTTGTCCCCAAACCTCCTCCTGCCCTCTGTGCTGCTTTCCCGCGGGCTGGGCCTCTCCTCACGCCCGAGCAGGACAATTCCCTTGGATCTCAGGATGTTCCAACCCTTTCCCTGCCCTGCAGGTCCCTCCTCCATCAGGGGGCTTCAAAATTCCCTCTGTGTCCTAAAGGGAGATCCCTGGGAGTCAAACTCAGGGAATTCTCCTCCATATCTGCTGATACACAGATCCCAGCATTTCTAGTTATCCAGTTCTGGAGAAGGCAATTCCTGGAGTTCTCAGTGTCATCCTCTGCCCTCGGCTTGCACAATTTACCCCAGGTGGGGGAAAGGGTTCTTCAGAATTGCCCAAAACCTGTGGAAAACCACCAGGAGTTCAGGCAGCTCTGGAGCCGCCCGTGAGAAACATCCCCCATTGCCAAAAAGAAAAATAAAAAAATAAAAAGAAGGAATTGGTTGCAGAACTGAAAAGAAAATTTTTCAAAACCCGTATGACTTTTGGAAGAATCATTCCAGAAAGGCGAAATTTAATGGAACAGAAGGAACACAGCCCTGAGTTTGGCCAAGGCTTTGGTGGAATAAAGCCAAATAAAATCCTTTGCCAGCCCCGGGTCTGTGTCTGGCAAGGACAGGGATTTGCCTTTGCTGTTTAATCCAGCTTGGATTTTTGGGAAACGCCAAACATCTTTTTTTTTTTTTTTTTAATTATTTTTGGGGGTTGTTTGTTGTTGTTTTCCTTTCCGAAAGAGTCAGAAATTCCAAATGCTGAAAACTCTACCCAAAAGGGAACCAGCTGGGATGCTCAACGCCCGTTCCTGCCGCGCCCTCCCTCGCGAATGAGTTACGGAGGTGTGACAGCCCCCGGCGGCGTGACACCCGGGATCGCTGATCCAGCGGCTTCCGGATCCACCGCGGCTCCCCAGGGGCTTCCGGGGCCGGCTCGGCCGGGATCTGCTCCGGGAATATCGCATTCCCGTGCTCCTGGGGAACATACCATTCGCCAGCCGGAATCTGCTCCGGGAATATCGCATTCCCAGGCTGGAATTCTGCTCGGGAATATCGCATTCCCTGCTCCAGAAACATCCCATTCCCTGCTCTGGGAATATCCCATTCCTGCTCCGGAAAGATTCCCTTCCCAGCCGGGAATCTGCTCCGGGAATATCCATCCCAGCCGGGAATCTGCTCCGGGAATATCGCATTCCGTGCTCCAGGAACATCCCATTCCCTGCTCTGGGAAAGCAAATTCCCTAGCCGGGAATCTGCTCCGGGTAATATCGCATTCCGTGCATCCTGGAATATCCTATTCCCTGCTCCATGGGACATCCATTCTCTGCTCTGGGAAATATCCAATTCCCAGCACGGGAATCTGCTCCTGGAATATTCCCATCCGCTGCTCCGGAAAACAAACATCCCATTCACTGCTCTGGGAACAATCCATTCCTGCCTCCGGAAAACATCCCATTCCCAGCCGGGAATGCAGCATTCTTGGAATATCCTATTCCCTGCTCCTGCGGAAACATCCCATTCTCTGCTCTGGGGAATATCCAATTCCAGCCGGGAATCTGCTCTTGGGAATATTCCCATTCGTGCGCTCCAGAAACATACCCATTTTCCAGCCGGAATCTTCCTCTGGAACATCCCATTCCCTTGCTCTGGGGAACATCCAATTCCCTGGCCTCCAGGAATGTCCATTTCCAGCCCAGGAACTGCTGCCGGAATATCCTATTCCCTGCTCCTGGACATCCCATTCCCTCTCTGGGGAATATCCAATTCCAAACCAGGAATCTGCTCTGGGAATATCGCATTTCCCTGCCTCTGGGGACATCCATTCCCAGCTGGGAATTCTGCTCCTGGGAATATCCCCCCTGCTCTGGAATATCCAATTCTCTGCTCCGGGAATATCCCATTCCCGGCTCTGGGAATCCCATTCCCAGCCGGGAATCTGCTTGGGAATATGCATTCCCTGCTGCTGGGACACCCAAGGTTCTTTTCTGCTCCAGGCAAATGTCCCCATTTCCAGCCGGAGAATCTTGCTCTTGGAATATCCTATTCTCCTGCTCCCTGGGACATCCATTCCCTGCTCCAGGGACATCCCATTCCCTTGCTCCTGGAAACATCCAATGTCCCAGCCAAGGAATCTGCTCTGGAAATATACCTTCCCTGCTCTGGAAACAATCCCATTCCCTGCCTGGGAATATCCCCATTCCCTGCTCCTGAAACGTCCCATTCCCAGCGGAATCAGCTCCTGGAACATGACCAATTCCCTGCTCGCTGGAACATCCCATACCCTGCTCTGGGGAATATCCCACTCACCAGCCAGGAATCTGCTTTCCTGGAACATCACATTCCCTGCTCTGGGGAACATTCCATTCCCTGCTCCAGGAATGTCCCATTTCCAGCCAGGAATTGCTCTGGGGAATATCCTATTCCCTGCTCCGGAAACATGCCATTCCCTGCTCCGGAAACATCCCATTCGCCTGCTCTGGGAGCATCCCATTCCAGCCAGAAATCTGCTCCTGGAATATCCTATTCCCTGCCTCCTGAACATCCCATTCCTGCTCTGGGAACATCCCATTCCCCTCTGCGGAATATCCCATTCCCTGCTCCGGGGACATCCAATTCCCTGCTTCCGAGGAATGTCCCATTCCAGCCGGGAATCTAGCTCCTGGAACATCCCCATTCCCTGCTCCAGGAACATCCATTCCCCTGACAGGAAGCTGACCCAGCAAAGTCCAGCTGCTCCAAAGCCATGGATTTAATCAATGTGATTTATCCATGTGGGGTTTATCCAGTGGGATATTTTCCCAACTCAGGGTTTATCCATATGGGATTTAATCCATGTGGGGTTATCCATATAGGTTTGTCCATGTGGATTTACTCCATGTTGGGGTTTGTCCACGTGGGAATTTTTTCACACAGGATTTATCTATACAGAATTATCCATGTTGGCGTTTATCATACGGGATTTATGTATTCTGGGGTTTTATCTATATGCGGATTTATCCATGTAGGGTTTTCTATATGGGATTTATCTATTTTGGGATTTATCCACGCAGGATTTTCGCACTCAGGCGTTTGTTTTTTCCTCCGTGGGGCTCCCATTTGGAAGGCAATCCCCTGTGGGATGAAATGAGCTGTTAAAATCCCTCTTCCCATTCCAGCAATTCCAGGATATATATCCCGGTGCCCAGTAAGCCCCATTCCAACTCCTCCTTTCCCATCCCCAGCAATTCCAGGATTTATCCCTGGAATTGTCAGTAAAGCCCCATCAAATTCTTTCCCATCCCAGCAATTCCAGGATTTATATCCCTGGAATTTGTTCAGTAAAGCCCCATCCCAAATCCTTTCCCATCCCAGCAAATTCCAGATTTATCCAGGGTCGGTAAAGCCCCATCAACAAATCCTCTCCCATCCAGCAAATCCAGGATTTATCCCTGGGAATTTGTCAAGTAAAGCACATCAAATCCTTTCCCATCCCATGAAATTCCAGGATTTAATCCCTGGAATTTGTCAGTAAAGCACATCCAAATCCTTTCCCATCCCAAGCAATTTCCAGGATTTAATCCTTGGAATTTGTCAGTAAAGCCCCATCCCAAATCCCTTCCCATCCCAGCAATTCCAGGATTTATCCCTGGAATTGTCAGGTAAAAGCCCATCGCAAATCCTTTCCCATCCCAGCAATTTCCAGGATTTATCCCCTGGGAATTTTGTCAGTAAAGCCCATCCAAAATCCTTTCCCATCCCGCAATTCAGATTTACCCTGGAATTTGTCAGTAAAGCCCCATCCAAAAATTCTTTCCCATCCAGCAATTCCAGATTTATCCCGCGCGTCAGTAAAAGCCCCATCTGTTCCCAGAGCGCGGTGATTATGGAAAAGCGAGCAATTAGGGAAGAGCCTGGGAAAGAGGGAAATGGATGGGGCAGGATGAGCTTGTTCCAAACCCTGGAGGCCTGAATTGAGTTTCACTTTCCTCTCTGGAAAAGTGGCCGGGCTATTGGGAAGGGAGAGGAGAGGAGGAGGAGGAGGAGAAGGTTCTCCGAGGGAATTGACTCACAGGATTGGGACCAATGGAAGCATCCAGAAGCAGCTCAGTTCCCAGGGGGGGATAAAACACTGTGGGATCCCTAAAACATTTTCCAAGATCCATAAAACGACCTTGGGGATCCATAAAACACTTTTCCACATCTCTAAAACATGGGGATCCATTAAAACTTGGAGATCCCTAAAACATTTTCCAGATCCATAAAAACACTTGGGGATCCATAAAACTTGGAGATCCCTAAAACAATTTTCCATGATCCATAAAACACTTTGGAGATCCCTAAACAATTTTCCAAGTCCCTAAAAACACTTGGGGATCCATAAAACACTTTCCAGATCTCTTAAAACACTGGGATCATCACTCCGATCCATAAAACACTTTCCAGATCCATAAAAATTCCATATAAAATTTTCCAGATCCATAAAGCATTTTCCAGATCCATTAAAACACTTTTCCAGATCCATAAAACACTTGGGGATCCATAAAACACATGGCGGATTTCCGTAAAACACTTTCCAGATCCATTGGAAAGCCACGGAGAGCTCTCGATCTGGATACCAGCATCCAGGCAACTGCTGCCTGTCCTGTTCCCTGCTTCTGGCTCCTGGCTTTGGAAAACAGCCTGGAATTCCACAGGGAAAAAGCCAGTTTTGGGGACATTTTTGTGATGGATCTCTGCAGTGGAGTGTCCCGTGGCCAGGCCTCGAGTCAGCCTGGGCTGGTGGAATTGTCCCTGCCCGTCGCAGCGCTTAGGATCCTCTCATCCCAGATTATCCGCTGTTTTCTGGAGCCGAGGGAATCCCTTTCCCCGTGTTTTTCCTGCCTTGCTCTGTCCAGCCAGAGCAAGTGTCAGTAAAAGCCCCATCCAAATCCTTTCCCATCTCCAGCAATTCCAAGATTTATCCCAGGGTCGGTAAAGCCCCATCAAATCCCTTCCATCCCAGCATATTCTAGGATTTATTAGGATTTATTTAAGTTGCCGTGCCGTGCCGCCTGCCGGCCACCCCGCAAATTCCAGCCCGGCCCGGATCCCTTAGGAATGCCGCGCGTTTACCGGGACGCTGCTCCCAGCCGGGCCCCCGCCGGGGCTGCGGGGCCGCTGCGTGCAGCGCAACAGGAAAGCCGGGGCCGGAGCGCCCGCAGCCGGCCCGCCCTGGCCCGCGGCGCTCGGGCAGACGCCGGAAGCGCCTCTCGCGAGCTGCCTCCCGCTGCCGTGACGCGTTGTTCTTGTGAGGTGGAGGAATCCAGGAGCGTGGATGTCCCTCGGCCTCGGGGGCGGCCGTCACCGCCCGAGGTGTCGTGGGGTTAAAGCCACGCACGGTGCCGAGCTCGGGAGGCCCCAGGGATTTGGGGAGGCAGGGTTTGTCCTGCACGGGCGCGCCCGAGGATGGGATGGACACGGGGAGGAGGAAAGGAGCAGGGGTTCCCAAACGTGGGAGAGGAACAATCCCAAAAAAATGGGGGAGAGCAGGGAATAACGCGAACATGGACAGGAACAATCCCAAAAATGGACAGGAAGATCCCGAAAAAAGGCGGGAGAGCAGGAAATATAACCAAAGCATGGACAGGAACAATCCCAAAAGCATGGGACAGGAACAATCCTAAACCAGGAGAGGAGCAGATCCCAAAAATGGGACAGGAACAATCCCAAAAAATGGGAAGAGGAAAATCCCAAATGCATGGACAGGAACAATCCCAAAAAAATGGAGAGGAAACAATCCCAAACCAAGGAGAGGAAGCAATCCCAAACCATGGGGAGAACAATCCCAAAAAATGAAAGAGGAACAATCCCAAACCCAAGGGAAAGGAAACAATTCCAAACCATGGGAATAGGAGCAAGTCCCAAAGCATGACAGAACAATCCCAAACCATGGGGGAGGAAAGAATTCCAAAAATGGGAAGAGGAACAATCCAAAGCATGGCAGGAACAATCCCAAAGCATGGACAGGAAACAATTCCCAAAAAATGGGGAGAGAAAATCCAAGCATGGACATGGAACAATCCAAAAATGGGACAGAATCCCCAAAAATGGGAGAGGCAAATCCAAAAAATGGCGACAGGAACAAATCCCAAAAAATGGACAGGAACAATATCTCT
>NDFG01000033.1:103961-115082 GCA_002167245.1 Sporophila hypoxantha
GGGACAGGGACAGGGACAGGGACAGGGATGGGACAGGGATGGGACAGGGACAGGGATGGGGACAGGGACAAGGAACAGGGACAGGACAGGGACAGGTATGGGGTTGGCTGGGAATGACCCCACTCCTCCCACAGTGGGTTTGAAGTGGGAATTTTCCTTTTGGGGCATCAGGCAAGGCCTGGTTTGGTTTGGGAGGGATGGGATGGGATGGGATGGGATGGGGAAGGGGATGGGATCCATGGGATGGGGATGGGGATGAGGATGAGGATGAGGATGAGGATGAGGATGGTGATGAGGGCCAGGCTGCAGAGGGGGCTGCACTCCCTGCAGCATTCCCGGCCCTGCCCCTCCGCCCCGGCCGGTGGAACCGGGACAGAACCGGCTCGGGGCCAGCCCCAGCCCCACGTGAGCGCAGCTCACACGTCCCTGTCCCATCGCCTTTGATCTGCAGGCCTGGCAGGGAAGATGTCCTGGCAGGAATCCGGCCCGTCAGGTCCCATGGGAGCCGGTGGCACTCGGTGACCAAGCCCTGGCAGCTGAGGTGGCCCCGCTGCCAGCCAAGCTCCTCCTCCTGCCCCCGGGGCTGCGGGCAGGATCCTGCCCCGGCTCGGAACGGCTCGGCCCGGAGGGGCTGTCCCGGTGTCCCCGAGCCCCGGTCCTGGTAGGGCAGCAGGAGCTGCTGCTGCTCCTCCGAGGCCTTGCAGTGATGAAAATAAACACGTAAACAAGATGGGGRATTATTTGCAGTGATGGAACAAGAGAGAATCCTTCCTCCTCACCCTCCTCCTCCTCCTCCTGCTGCTGCTGCTCGGGATGGCCTCGGGTGGCCCCGGAGGCGCTGGCAGAGCCGGGAGCGGCCGCTCCCGATTACTCACGGGGGGGAAAAAGATGGAAAGGGAATGGAAAAGATGGAAAGAGGGCACTGGGTCCTGCCGCGGCCGCAGCTGGAGCTGAGCTCAGCCAGAGGGACAGGGACAGGAACAGGGATGGGGATGGGGATGGAGATGGGGACAGGGAATGGGACAGGGACAGGGATGGGGACGGGGACAGGGAATGGGACAGGGACAGGGATGGGACAGGGACAGGGATGGGGACAGGGATGGGACAGGGACAGGGAATGGGACAGGGATGGGACAGGGACAGGGAATGGACAGGGACAGGATGGGACAGGGCAAGGGACAGGATGGGGAACAAAGGGACAGGGATGGGGACAGGACAGGGAATGGGAACAGGATTGGCCACAGGGACAGGGACAGGGACAGGGACAGGGAAGGGATGGGAAAAAAACAGGAATGGGACAGGGAAAATGGACCAGGGAAAACCAGGGAATGGGACAGGGACAGTGGCAGGGACAGGGATGGGACAGAGGACAAGGGACAGGGACGGGGACAGGAACAGGGACGGGGAACCGGGGAATGGGAACACGGGGACAGGGACAGGGACAAGGGGACATCCTCCCTGGGTGACTGGGAACACTGGGGGGCTCTGGCCGCATTGGGAACGCTCTGGCGCTACTGTGGGGTCACCCCTGCCCAAAACCCAACCCAACCCAACCCTCCCAAACCCCCCCGGCTCACCCCGCCCGGGATGCACCCAAACTGCCAGGGTGGGAACGGAGCGCGGTGAAACGGGAGCCCCGCAGAGCCCGGCCGCGTCCAGGTGCGATCCCAAAGCACGGGACACAAAAAGCTCAGCCCGGGACGTTCAAAGGGAACCGGGACCCGACCCCGTGCCCGCCGGGGTTGGGTTACGGGGAAATCTCCTCGGCGGGTGGATKAAGGAATTCCAGCCCCATTCAGTGCCCGCTGAAGCACAAAGAATTGGGGAGCTGCAAAGACGGGGGGTGTGCAATGGAAGCGGCACCTGCCGGGCGGCTGGAATTCGGGGGGTGGTGAGGAGAGGTGGGATTTGCCTTCAAACCTGGGATTTGCCTTCAAACCGGCGATTCTTGGCCTCGACCCGGGATTTTTTGGCCTGGGTGAGGGTGGCAGGGTGGCAGCGGGGAGCTGGTGTGTCACCTGTGCTCCCAGGGACGGGAAAAAGCATCACAGGGACGGGAAAAAGCATCACAGGACGGGAAAAACTATCATAGGGACGGGAAAAACTATCATAGGGACAGGAAAAACCATCACAGGGAGAGGAAAAAGCATCACAGGGAGGGGAAAAAGCATCACAGGGAGAGGAAAAAGCATCACAGGGGCAGGAAAAAGCATCACAGGGACAGGAAAAACCATCACGGGGAGAGGAAAAAGCATCACAGGGACGGGAAAAAACATCCCAGGGACAGAAAAACCATCACAGGGACAGGAAAAACTATCATAGGGACAGGAAAAACCATCACAGGGACGGGAAAAAGCATCACAGGGACGGGAAAAAGCATCACAGGGACGGGAAAAAGCATCACAGGGACGGGAAAAAGCATCACAGGGGCGGGAAAAAGCATCACAGGGATGGGAAAAACCATCACAGGGAGAGGAAAAACCATCACAGGGAGAGGAAAAAGCATCACAGGGAGAGGAAAAACCATCCCAGGGACAGAAAAACCATCCCAGGGACAGGAAAACCATCCCGCGCTGCGGGTGGGTGCTGCGGATGGGCCGCCCCCTCCCAGGGACGGGACCGGCCGGTCCTGCCCGGCTTTGGGAGTGGCGTCCCGGTGCCACAGCGCCCCGATGATGTCGCATCCCTCGGGGCAAGTCCCCTGAGCCCTCGCGGCCGTGCCCGGGGGCACTTGGGCACCCAGGAGCCGCCGGGGTGGCAGCGCCTGCGCCCGTCCCCGGGAGACTCCTGGGCGCCGCTTAATGGCACCTTAATTACAGCTCCGTCCGGCCCTCCCTGCGCTTCCCTGCGAGCTGCCCCGGCATGGGAATGCCCGCCGCGTGCTGCCGGCATTGTCACCGCCGCTAATGAGCCCCTGCCAGGCGGGGCGGAGCGCGTGGGGACACGGCAGGTGACACTGCCCCGACCGGCCCGGGCTCTGCTCGCTGGCTCCGGGCTTTGGGGACACGGGTGTCATCAGCCGGGAGAGAGGGGGGGACCTCGGTGTGGGGGTGTCGCTGTGCGGGCTGAGAGCTCCCGATGTCACCGTGCTGGACCTGGCAGTGTCACCGTGCCAGCCATGGCAGTGCCACCGTGCCGGCCCTGGCAGTGTCACCGCGCTGGACCTGGCAGCATCACAGTGCCCACCGTGCCAGTGTCACCGTGCCAGTCCTGCCAGTGCCACCGTGCCAGCCATGGCAGTGCCACCGTGCCAGCCATGGCAGTGTCACCGTGCCGGACCTGGCAGTGTCACCGTGCCAGCCCCACCAGGGTCACCGTACCAGCGATGCCAGTGCCACTGCACCGGACCTGGCAGTGTGACCGTGACGGTCCTGGCAGTGCCACAGTGCCAGCTCTGGCAGTGCCACCGTGCCAGACCTGGCAGTGCCACCGTGCTGGCCCTGACAGTGTCACCGTGCCAACCCTGCCAGGGTCACTGCACGGGCTGTCCCGTGTGGGACCTGCGGGGACCGAGCGCTTCTCCCCGTCCCTGTCCCTGTCCCTGTCCCTGTCCCTGTCCCTGTCCCTGTCCCTGTCCCTGTCCCCGTCCCTGTCCCTGTCCCTGTCCCCATCCCCATCCCTGTCCCTGTCCCTGTCCCTGTCCCTGTCCCTGTCCCATCCCTGTCCCTGTCCCTGTCCCTGTCCCTGTCCCCATCCCCATCCCTGTCCCCGTCCCTGTCCCTGTCCCTGTCCCCATCCCCATCCCTGTCCCCGTCCCTGTCCTGCCCTGTGCCGTCCCCATGGTCCCCATCCCTGTCCCCTGTGTCCCTGTCCCCATCCCTGTCCTGTCCCTCCTGTCCCTGTCCCATCCCTGTCCCTGATCCCCATTCCCTGTCCCTGTCTGTCCCTGTCCATGCCCAATCCCTGTCCCATGTCCCCCGTTCCGCCTGTCCCGGCCTTCACCCACCTCGTCCCCTCCCCAATCCCTGTCCCAGCCCTGTCCCTGTCCCTGTCCCCATTCCTGTCCCTGTCCCCATCCTGTCCCTGTCCCCTGTCCCTCCCTGTCCATTCTCTTCCCTGTCCGCATCTGTCCCTGTCCCCTTCCTGTCCCCGTCCCGTCCCATTGTCCTGTCCCCTGTCCTCTCCTTGTCCCTGTCCTGTCCTGTCCCTGTCCTGTCCCTGTCCCTTCCCCATCCTCTTCCTGTTCCCTGTCCCCCTGATCCCCTGTCCCTGGTCCCATTCCCTGTCCCCATCTGTCCTTGTCCCTGTCCCCATCCCGTCCCTGGTCCCTGTCCTGTCCTGTTCCCTGTCCCCATTCCTGTCCCTGTCCCATCCTGTCCCGTCCCTGTCCCTGTCCCTGTCCTGTCCCATCCCTGTCCCTGTCCCATTCCTGTCCTGTCCCTGTCCCTGTCCCTGTCCGCGGGGACAGCCCGGGCCGAGCCCAGGGCGCTCCCACCCCGGGCTCCGGGCTCTGTCCCCTCCCTGCTTCTCTCCGGCCGAATCCACCCGGGAGATTCCGCCGGAGCTCGGGAATTCGGCCCCAGAGGCCTCCGAGAATTCCTCATAACGCAACAAAAAAAAAAACCCAGCCAAAAAACCAGAAACGGCGCGAGGAGGGGAACAATTTCCTCCACCGCTAATTGTCCCTTTGTTAATTAACGAGAAGTGTGGGGGCGCTGATTAGGATCTCCCAAAGCCACAGGTCCTGGCTGGGGACAGTGGTGACCACACGGGGCTGAGCCTGGCCGGGGCCCGGGCAGAGGGGGGTCCTGGGTTTGGGAAAATCTGAGATTTTGGGTTGGGGAATTGAGATTTGGGATAAAGGAACTGTAGATTTGGGTTGGGGAACTGAGATTTGGGATTGGGGAAATGAGATTTGGGATTGGGGAACTGAGATTTGGGATTTTGGGAACTGAGATTTGGATTGAGGAATTGAAATTTTGGGGGTTGGGGAACTGAGATTTGGGATTTGGGGAACTGAGATTGGGTTGGGGAATTGAAATTTCGGGTTGGGGAACTGAGATTTGGGATTAGGAAATTGAGATTTGGGATTGGGAACTGAGATTTGGGATTGAGGAATTGAAATTTGGGGTTGGGGAACTGAGATTTGGGAATTTGGGGAACTGAGATTTCGGGTTGGGGAATTGAAATTTCGGGTTGGGGAACTGAGGATTTGGGATTAGGAAATTGAGATTTGGATTGGGGAACTGAGTTTGGGACTTTGGAGACTGAGGATTTGGGGTTGGGGAACTGAGAATTTGGGGTTGGGGAATTGAAATTTCGGGTTGGGGAATTGAGATTTGGGGTTGGGCCAATTGAGATTTGGGGTTGGGGGGTTGAGATTTGGGATTAGGAATTGAGATTGGGATTGGGGAACTGAGATTTGGGGATTGGGGAACTGAGATTTGGGATTTAGAATTGAAATTTTCGGGTTGGGGAACTGAGATTTGGGATTGGGGGAGTTGAGATTTGGGATTGGGGAATTGAGATTTGAGATTGGGAAACAGATTTGGGATTTAGGAATTGAAATTTGGGATTCAGGAATTGAAATTTGGGATTTAGGAATTGAAATTTTGGGTTCGGAAATTGAGATTTGGGATTTGGGAATTGAGATTGGGCATTGGGGAATTGAGATTTGGGATTGGGGAACTGAGATTTGGGATTAGGAATTGAAATTTCGGGTTGGGGAATTGAGATTTGGGATTGGGTAATTGAGATTTGGGATTCAGGAATTGAAATTTCGGGTTCGGGGGTTAAGATTTGGGATCGGGGAATTGAGATTTGAGATTGGGAAATTGAGATTTGGGATTGGGGAACTGAGATTTGGGATTGGGAATTGAGTTTTGGCATTGGGGAATTGAAATTTCGGGTTCGGGGGTTAAGATTTGGGATTGGGGAATTGAGATTTGGGATTGGGGAATTGAGATTTGGGGTTGGGAAATTGAGATTTGGGATTGGGGAACTGAGATTTGGGATTGGGGAATTGAGATTTGGGGTTGGGAACAGATTTGGGATTTAGGAATTGAAATTTGGGATTCAGGAATTGAAATTTGGGGTTTAGGAATTGAAATTTCGGCGTTGGGGAACTGAGATTTGGGATTGGGAACTGAGATTGGGGTTGGGGAATTGAGATTTGGGGTTGGGGAATTGAGATTTGGGGTTGGGGAACTGAGATTTGGGATTGGGGAACTGAGATTTGGGAATTGGAAAACTGAGATTTGGATTTGGGATTTGGGAGTTGAGATTTGGGGTTGGGGAGTTGAGATTTGGGATTGGGGAACTGAAAGATTTGGGATTGGGGAATTGAAATTTCAGGTGGGGAACTGAGATTTGGAATTTGAAATTGAGATTTGGGAATTGAAATTTCGGGTTGGGGAACTGAGATTTGGGATTTGAGAGTTGAGATTTGGAGGAGGGGTTGGGGAACTGAGATTTGGGATTTGAGAGTTGAGATTTGGAGGAGATTTGGCCGGGATGGGGAGAGACCCTCCCAGGGCTGGGCCTCAGCTCTGCCGGGCCGGGAACGGCCTGGAATGATGGGGAATGAAGGAATTGTCACCTCTGCCTTTATGGGGCGACAAAGCCTCATTTGCTCCTCTCCAAACAGGAATTTAGGAATTCTCCCCACTCCTCCATYCATCCATCCATCCCAAGCAGGGATGGAATTCCAGGGGCGATTTCCCCTCCCCGGGCCGTCTCCCGTTGTTGTTTCCCCCAGGCCCCTTTGATGCCTTTGCTTTCCAGCCCCCGGCAAAATCAAACCCAGATCGGCGTCCTGGAAAATATTTGGAGGTTCTGAAGCAAAATATCGGCTCTGGGAGGGGGAGAGGGAGGCGGGGAGCAGCGCTGGGTTTGAGGGTTTTGGTCACATCTCTGTGGTTCCATCCCAGCTCTGGATGGGCAGGGGAGGGACCCCGGGCGCTGTGGGGTTCTGGCCGCGGTTTTGGGGTTCTGGTGGTGGGGAAATGCCGATTTGCACCCCTGGATGGGGATTTATGGCACCACACCCGCTGGGAATGGGCACGGGAGCTCCCGGTGCAAACCGGGGTTCACCTTCCCAAACCCACCCAAGAGCCTGGAGCTGCTTTTGGAGCCTYTTCTGGCAGAAAACTTCAAATCCTGGGCTTGTTGGAGCTTTTAAAAATAAACGGTGGGGGAGGGAATCAGCGCGAGCTTTGCTTTCCCTCGCGTCCCTCTGCGAGTGTCCARCCCCCGCTGTGACATCGCTGTCACCTCCCACGTCCTGTGTCCCCCTGGGGCCACCTCCGGACGTGATTCACGGCTGCTCGGGGGGTGTCTGGCACCATCCAGGGGGGCAAACCCGGCTCGCTGCTCCCCTCTGGGGCAGAACCAGCCGCCCTTCCCTGGATGTCCCCCCATCTCAGGGGATGCTCCCCATCACCCCCGCACCCCCCTGCTCTCCCCGCCCGGCTTTTCCCGGTGCCGAGACGCCCCAAAAGCCCGGAGGGGCCGCCCGRGGGGAGCCCAGCTCGTGCTGCAGCGTCTCCCCGGCCGCCCCGGGACCATTCCCGGCTGAGATAGCGCGGCTGCTCGGCGGTGGCAGCGCGGGCGTGTGGGAGGGCAGACGCCAGGCTGTCTGCTCCCACTCCGCTGGGCTTGTTATTAACTTCTCCTTGGGCTGCCATTAAGCCAGAATTCCTGCTCCTGGCTCCAGGCTTTCCCCGCGCCGCTCTATCTGCAGCCTAATTACAGCTGTTGGGATCTCCCTTTATCTCGGGGGATCTTTGGGGTTGGTTACCTGGCACACGCGTTCCTGGCCTCCCCCCCGCCCGCCCCTCCTCGCACGCCCATCCCTGCTTTCCCCTTTAATCCTTGCTGCTTTCATCAGGACGGGAACAGCGCGGCTCTGCCCGGCTGGATCCGCATCCCGCGGCTCTCGGGAGCATCCCCGGCCCGGTGACCGCCAGCGACGTTATCCCCGCGTGTCCCGGCGTGTGCCGGCACCTTCCAGCCCCGCCACCGAGGCTCGGCCTTGGCTCCGAGCGCCGCCGCGATTTATTTTTTTAATTCAGCGAGGATTGAGTCGATGTGTTTGTCTTGGCAGCTCCGAGCCCAAACTCCGCTCCGACAGCCCCGTCCTGTCCCTGCCGGCCCCCGGTGACACCCACAGGGCTGGCACCCGAGCCGGCCGCGCCCCGTGCCCACATCTGTGCTGGAACCTTCCCAAAAGCAGCCCCGGTGTGAGGGGGGCTCTGCACTGCCCGAGGGTGGGCACCGGAGTTTTATCTCCTCTCCCAAAGGGGTTTGGGGCAGGTGGCATTTCCCTGTCCCTATCCCTGTCCCCGTGCCCACCCTTGGCACAGATCGGGGCTGAGATTGGCACCTTCAGAGCCCCGGCCCGGAGGATGAGGAGGATGAGGAGGATGAGGAGGATGAGGAGGATGAGGAGGATGAGGAGGGTGTCACCACTGTTCCACTGCTTCCTCTGGGCTGCCCTTTCTCGTGGGTCCCCCCTGGAGATCCCCAAATGGGATGGGATCAGTGAGATAGGATGGGATGGGGTGGGGATGGGGTGGGATGGGACGGGATCGATGGGATGGGATTCAGTGGGATGGATGGGATGGGATGGGATGGGATGGGATGGGATGGGATGGGATGGGATGGGATGGGATGGGAGGGTGGGATGGGACAGTGGGATGGGTGGGATGGGACGGGATCAATGGGATGGGATCAATGGGATGGGTGGGATGGGACGGGATCAATGGGATGGGTCAGTGGGATGGGATGGGATGGGATGGGATGGGATGGGATGGGATGGGATGGGATGGGATGGGATGGGGATGAATGGGATGGATGGGATGGGATGGGATGGGATGGTGATGAATGGGATGGGATGGGATGGGATGGGATGGGATGGGATCAGTGGGATGGGGTGGGATGGGATAATGGGCGGGATGGGATGAATGGGGCGGGATGGGATGGGATGGGATGGGATCAGTGGGATGGGGTGGAATGGGAGGGATCAATGGGATGGGATGGGATGGGATTGGGATGGGATCAATGGGATAGGGTGGGATGGGATGGGGAGGATCCTGTCCTCCTTCCACCCCTGCTGGAACACAGCTGTGCCCCTTCCCCAGTAGGGAACTGAACCCTGGGTGTCCCCCTGCTCCTGCCATCTTGTCCCCAAACAGCCCTGGGGAACAGCGTCCTGCAGCACCTGGCACAGGAGCCTCAGCTCCCTGCTTTAGGCTGGACATTTTGGGGTACTTTTATTAATTATGGGTATTTCTTCACCCACCTCTCAAGCAGCGGGGTGGGAAGGCACGAGGGTGGTGATGGGGCCTGTGTCCCCCTGGGTCCAGCTCTGGGACATTTATGGGATCCACACGTGGTGGGGGGGATGCACCCCAGCCCAGCACCCCCTTTGTGCCCCAGCGCCGGGTGAGGAGCCGGGAGGGAGCGGGGCCGGCGGGAGCTGATCCCGGCAAGCCGGCACCCGCCCCGCAGCCGGAGGGGCTGAGTCACCGGGGAAGTGAGGAGCGGGATAAAAGCAGATCAGGGGAGCTTCCCTTCCCTTCCCTTCCCTTCTTCCCTTCCCTTCCCTTCCCTTCCCTTCCTTCCCTTCCTTCCCTTCCCTTCCTTCCCTTCCCTTCCTTCCCTTCCCTTCCCTTCCCTTCCCTTCCCTTCCCTTCCCTTCCCTTCCTTCCCTTCCCTTCCCTTCCCTTCCCTCTTCCCTTCCTTCCTTCCTTCCTTCCGTTCCTTCCCTTCCTTCCCTTCCCTTCCTTCCCTTCCCTTCCCTTCCCTTCCCCTTCCCTTCCCTTCCTTCCCTTCCCTTCCTTCCCACATCTGGAATTCTCCTCTGGAATTCTCCTCCGGCTGCTGCTCGCCCCCCCCCTTTGGCTGGCTGGCCTTGGGGACATCCCCTGTTGGTCCCGAGTTTTGTGGCCCCCCGAGGGTTCGCCCCACTCCCCAATTTAAGGCTGTTGTGGGATTGGAGCCCGCCCTGTCCTGAGGGTCACCACGGGGACAGCTCCGTGCTGGCACAGGGGACACTCAGGGACCCGCCAATGGCCCAGGTGCCACCAGGGCTGGCTGGGGACACGGGGCAGCAGCGCAGGAGGCCGGGCTGTCCCCGAGCGCGGTCCCCGCGTGCCCGGGCTCGGCCGGAGCTCGGTTATTTTACCGGAGGCGTGGCCCGGCCTGAGGCAGGGCTGGGACAGGGGACCGCCCTGCCGCTGTACCGGCCTGAGGCAGGGCTGGGGACAGGGGACCGTCCCTGCCGCTGTCACCGGCCTGAGCAGGGCTGGGACAGGGACCGTCCTGCCGCTGTCACGCTCCCGCGGGGCGCTCCTCCCGCCCCGGCAGCGCGGGTGGCGGCGGGGACAGCGCTCCTTCCCGCTGTGTCACCTTGCTGTCCCCAAAGCCACCGCCACAGACCCCGCCACCGCTGGCTGTCCCCAAAGGCGGTGACAGCAGCTGCGGGGCCCGGAGCGGGGGTTTTGTCCTCTCCGGGGTCACGGAGGGCCGCGGCCGGGCCGGTTGTCACCCGGCCGAGCCGCGCGGAGGTGCCACCCCGCCTGGCATCCCGGCCCGCCGTGTCCCCCCATCCGTGTCCCCCGGGGGCTCTGAGAAGGGGTGACCCCCCCAAAACCCTGCCGAGGGTCACCCCAGCCCGGGGGACACCGGCGGGACACGGGGGAGGGTTCGGGGTGTCCCCAGCCCGGGAGGGGTCACGGTCACACGGGGGGGGGTGGCCTCGAAGGGGGTCCCACACACACTGGGGGGGGTGGGCACGGGGTGAAGGGGGTGCCCTCGGGAGTGACGTCACTGCGGGGGCGGGGCTGGGCGGGCGTTCGGGGCATCCCGGGGCGGCGGCAGCGGGAGCCGTCGGGGGCGGCGGGGCCCGGCTCGGCTCGGCTCGGCTCGGCTCGGCTCGGTCGCTCTGCCGCGGGGGCTGCGGGCACTGCCCGGCCGGCCCGGCCGGACCATGACCATGAGCTCGGTGACCGAGACCTGCTGGGCTCCGACCCTTCCAAAGCCGCGTTCCTGGAGCTCGGCCCCCCCAGCACTACCCCTGCACGGCCCCCAGCACGACCCCCCGCCTTCTCCTCCTACGGCCGGCCCGGGCCTTTCCGTACCCCGGCGCTGCTCCCCCGCCGCCCCACGGGTCCTACACTG
>NDFG01000033.1:115864-129374 GCA_002167245.1 Sporophila hypoxantha
TGTTGTGGGTATCGGGAACGGATATGCAGCGTGGGATCTAGTGGGGATGGGAATGGGATGGGATGGGATGGGATGGGATGGGATGGGATAGGGTGGGAATGGGATGGGATGGGAATGGGATGGGGTGGGAATGTAGATCAGTGGGAGGTGGGATGGGACGGGATCAATGGGATGGGATCAATGGGATGGGTGGGATGGGACGGGAATCAATGGGATGGGATCAGTGGGATGGGATGGGATGGGATGGGATGGGATGGATGGGATGGGATGGATGGGATGGGATGGGAAATGAATGGGATGGATGGGATTGGGATGGGATGGGATGGGATGATGGGATGGGATGGGAATGGGATGGGATGGGATGGGGATCAGGGGGGAATGGGGTGGGATGGGATCAATGGGGATGGGATGGAGAGGCATGGTGGGGATGGGGATGGGATATGGGATGGGATCATGGGATGGGAGGGTTGGGATGCGGAGTAGGTGGTATGGAGATGGGTAGCGTGGGATGGAGGCATGAATAGGGTGGATGGTGCCTGTCCTCCTTCCACCCCTGCTGGAACACAGCTGTGCCCCTTCACCCAGTAGGGAACTGAACCCTGGGTGTCCCCCTGCTCCTGCCATCTTGTCCCCAAACAGCCCTGGGGACAGCGTCCTGCAGCACCTGGCACAGGAGCCTCAGCTCCCTGCTTTAGGCTGGACATTTTGGGGTACTTTTATTAATTATGGGTATTTCTTCACCCACCTCTCATCCGCAGCGGGGTGGAAGGCACGAGGGCTGGTGATGGGGCCTGTGTCCCCCTGGGTCCAGCTCTGGGACATTTATGGGATCCACACCGTGGTGGGGGGATGCCACCCAGCCCAGCACCCCCTTTGTGCCCCAGCGCCGGGTGAGGAGCCGGGAGGGAGCGGGGCCGGCGGGAGCTGATCCCGGCAAGCCGGCACCCGCCGCAGCCGGAGGGGCTGAGTCACCGGGGAAAGTGAGGAGCGGGATAAAAGCAGATCAGGGGAGCTTCCCCTTCCTTCCCCTTCCCTTCCCTTCCCTTCCTTCCGTTCCCTTCCTTCCCTTCCCTTCCTTCCCTTCCCTTCCTTCCCTTCCCTTCCGCTTCCTTTCCCTTCCCTTCCCTTCCCTTCCCTTCCCTTCCCTTCCCTTCCCTTCCCTTCCCTTCCCTTCTCCCTTCCCTTCCTTCCCTTCCCTTTCCCTTCCCTTCCCCTTCCCTTCCCCTTCCCTTCCCTTCCCTTCCCTTCCCTTCCTTCCCTCCCTTCCCTTCCCTTCCCTTCCCTTCCCTTCCCTTCCCTTCCCTTCCCACATCTGGAATTCTCCTCTGGAATTCTCCTCCGGCTGCTGCTCCGCCCCCCTTTGGCCTGGCTGGCCTTGGGGACATCCCCTGTTGGTCCCCGGAGTTTTGTGGCCCCCCGAGGGTTCGCCCCACTCCCCAATTTAAGGYTGTTGTGGGATTTGGAGCCCGCCCTGTCCCTGAGGGTCACCACGGGGACAGCTCCGTGCTGGCACAGGGGACACTCAGGGACCCGCCAATGGCCCCAGGTGCCACCAGGGCTGCGCTGGGGACACGGGGCAGCAGCGCAGGGTGAGGCCGGGCTGTCCCCGAGCGCGGTCCCCGCGTGGCCCGGGCCCGGCCGGAGCTCGGTTATTTCTACCGGAGCGCGGCTGGCACCGGCCTGAGGCAGGGCTGGGGACAGGGGACCGTCCCTGCCGCTGTCACCGGCCTGAGGCAGGGCTGGGGACAGGGGACAGGGCTGTGGAGAACACCTCAGGCAGGGACAGGGACTGAGGCAGGGCTGGGGACCTGTCTCTTATACACATCTAGATGTGTATAAGAGACAGGGATCAGTGGGATGGGATGGGATGGGATGGGATCAATGGGATGGGATGGGATGGGTAGGGGTGGGATCAATGGGATAGGGTGGGATGGGATGGGGAGGATCCTGTCCCTCCTTCCACCCCTGCTGGAACACAGCTGTGCCCCTTCACCCCAGTAGGGAACTGAACCCTGGGTGTCCCCCCTGCTCCTGCCATCTTGTCCCCAAACAGCCCTGGGGACAGCGTCCTGCAGCACCTGGCACAGGAGCCTCRGCTCCCTGCTTTAGGCTGGACATTTTGGGGTACTTTTATTAATTATGGGTATTTCTTCCACCCACCTCTCAGCAGCGGGGTGGGAARGCACGAGGGGCTGGTGATGGGGCCTGTGTCCCCCTGGGTCCAGCTCTGGGACATTTATGGGATCCCACACGTGGTGGGGGGGATGCCACCCCAGCCCAGCACCCCCTTTGTGCCCCCAGCGCCGGGTGAGGAGCCGGGAGGGAGCGGGGCCGGCGGGAGCTGATCCCGGCAAGCCGGCACCCGCCCGCAGCCGGAGGGGCTGAGTCACCGGGGAAAGTGAGGAGCGGGATAAAAGCAGATCAGGGGAGCTTCCCTTCCCTTCCCTTCCCTTCCCTTCCCTTCCCTTCCCTTCCCTTCCCTTCCCTTCCCTTCCTGTTGTGGGTATCGGGAACGGATATGCAGCGTGGGATCTAGTGGGGATGGGAATGGGATGGGATGGGATGGGATGGGATGGATGGGATAGTGGGAATGGGATGGGATGGAATCGGGAAGGGGTGGGAATGTATTTATCATGAATCAGATGGGGGTGGGATGGGACGGGATCAATGGGATGGGATCAAATGGGCATGGGGTGGGATGGGAACGGGAATCAATGGGATGGGATCAGTGGGATGGGATGGGATGGATGGGATGGGATGGATGGATGGATGGATGGGATGGGATGGGAAATGAATGGGATGGATGGGATTGGGATGGGATGGATGGGATGATGGGATGGGATGGGAATGGGAGGGATGGGATGGGGAATCAGTGGGGGAATGGTGGTGGGTACTGGGATCAAATGGGGCCGCGAGGATGTGGATGGAGAGGAACAGAGGTGGGGTGGCGGGATTGGGGATGGGATATGGGAGAATGGGATCACGTGGGATGGGGTTATATGTGGGGGTTGGGAATGCGGACGGGGGTTACGGGTGGTGGCTCCGAAATAATGGAGGAGAGTGGATTGAATGGGGAGGGCCGAAGATGGAGTATGAATATGGAATGGGATGCAATGGGAGAAGGGTGGGATGGGATCGGGGGAGCCTGTCCCCTCCTTCCACCGCTTGCTGGACACACAGCTGTGCCCCTTCACCACCAGTAGGTGAACTGAACCTGGGTGTCCCCCTCTCCTGCCATCCTCTGTCCCCAAACGAGACGCTAGGGGGACAGCGTCCTGCAGCACGCTGGCACAGGAGCCTTCAGTCCGCGCTTTAGGCTGGACATTTTTGAGAGGTACTTTTATTAATTATGGGCTATTTCTCTTGGATCCTATTCCCAGTCACCCTCTCATCCCCAGCAAGGGGTGATAGGGCGTGGGAAGGCACGAGGGGGCTGGTGATGGGGCTGTGTCCCCTGGGTCCAGCTCTGGGACATTATGGATCCAGCACACGTTCGGTGGGGTGGATGCCACCCAGCCCCAGCACCCCGCTTGTGCCCCAGCGCCGGGGTGAGGAGCCGGGAGGGAGCGGGGCCGGCGGGATGCTGATTTCCCGGCAAGCCGGCACCCGCCCGCAGCCTGGAGGGGCTGAGTCCCGGGGAAAGTGAGGAGCGGGATAAACAGCAAGATCAGGGGAGCTTCACCTTCCTTTCCATTCCCTCTCCCTTCCCTCCTCCGTTCCCTTCTCTTCCCTTTCCCTTCCTTCCCTTCCCTTCCCTTCCCTTCCTTCCTGTTCCCTTCCCTTCCCTTCCCTTCCCTTCCCTCTCCCTTCCTTTCCCTCCCTTCCCTTCCCTTCCCTTCCCTTCCTTCCCTTCCCTTCCCTGTCCTTCCCCTTCCTTCCTTCCCTTCCCTTCCTTCCCTTCCCTTCCTTCCCCTCCTTCCCTTCCTGTCCCTTCCCTTCCCTTCCCTTTCCCTTCCCTTCCCACATCTGGAATGTCTCCTGCTGGATTCTGCCTCGGGCTGCTCTGCTCCGCCCCCCTTTTGGCCTGCTGGCCTTGGAGGCGATCCCCTGTCTGGTCCCCGAGTTTTGATGCCCGCCGAGGGATTCGCCCCACCCCCAATGTTAAGGCTGTGGTGGGATTTGGAGCCCGCCCTGTCCGCTTGAGGCGTCTACACGGGACAGCTCCGTGCCTGGCACAGGGGACACTCAGGGACAACCCAAGGCACCAGGTGCACCAGGGCTTGGTCTGGGACACGGGGCAGCAGCGCAGGTGAGCCGGGCTGCTCCCCGGGAGCGCGGTCCCCGCGTGGCCCCGGCTCGGCCGGGAGCTCGCGTTATATTCTACCGGAGCGCGGCTGCACCGGCCCTGAGGCAGGGCTGGGGCAGAGGGACCGTCCCTGCCAGCTGTCACGGCCTGAAGGCAGGGCTGGGGACGAGGTACCGCTCCTGCCGCTGTCACCGGCCTGAGGCGGGCATGGGGACAGGACGTCCCTGCCGCGTCACCGTCTCCGCGCGGGGCGCTCCTCCCGCCCCGCAGCGCGGGTGGCGGCGGGGACAGCGCTCCCTTCCCGCTGTGTTCACCTTGCGTCGCCAAAAGCCACCGCCACACGACCCCGCCAGCGGTGTGACTGTGCCCCATAAGGCGGTGAACTAGCAAAGCTGCGGGCGCGGAGCGGGGGTTTTGTCCTCTCCGGGGTCACGGAGGGCGCGCCGGGCCTCGGTGGTCACCCCGGGAGCCCGCGGAGGTGCCAGCCCCGCGCCTGGCATACCTCGCCCCGCGTGGTCCCCCCCATCCGTGTCCCCGAGGGCCTCTGAGAAGGGGTGACCCCCCCCAAACCCTGCCCGAGGGTCACCCCCAGCCCCGGGGGACACCGGCGCGGACACGGGGAGGGTTCGGGGTGTCCCCCAGCCCCGGAGGGGTCACGGTGGCACACGGGGGGGGGGTTGGCCCTCGAAGGGGGTCCCACACACATGGGGGGGTGGGCACGGGTGAAGGGTGTCCCTCGGGAGTGACGTCACTGCGGGGGCGGGGCTGGGCGGGGCGTTCGGGGCATCCCGGGGCGGCGGCAGCGGGAGCCGTCCGGGGGGCGGCGGGGGCCCGGCTCGGCTCGGGCTCGGCTCGGCTCGGCTCGGCTTCGCTCTCTGCTCGCGGGGGGCTGCGGGCACTGCCCGGCCCACGCCCGGCGAGCCGATGACATGAGCTCGGTGACCGAGACCTGCTGGTGCTCCGACCCTTCCAAAGCGCGTTCCTGGAGCTCGGCCCCCCCAGCACTACCCCCTGCACGGCCCCCCAGCACGACCCCCCGCCCTTCTCCTCCTACGGCCGGCCCGGGCCTTTCCGTACCCCGGCGCTGCTCCCCCGCCGCCCCACGGGGGTCCCTACCTGCCTACCCGCCCCCCGGCGCCCCGCACGGCCCGGCCCCGCGGCCAGGCTGCAGGACACAGGTAAGGGGGGCACGGGGGCCGCCCTGGGCCGGGAGAGCGCCGGGATGGGGCCGGGATGGAGCCGGGATGGAACGGGATGGAACCGGGATACGAGCAGGATAGAGACGGGATGGGGCCGGGATTGGGCCGGTGGGGCCCGGGATGGAACCGGGATGAACCGGGTGGAACCGGATGGAGCCGGGATGGAAGCCGGGATGGAGCGGGATGGAAGTCTGGATGGAACCGGGATGGACCGAGGATGGAACGCGGGATGGAACCGGGATACAGCCGGGTGGGAACCGGGATACAGCCGGGATGAACCGGATGGAGCCGGGATGGAGCCCGGGATGGGGCTGGATGGGAACAGGGATGGAGCCGGGATGGAGCCGGAAGGAACCGGGATGGAGCCGGGATGGGGGGGGGTCCATCCTGCTGCCCTGCCTCCATCCTCCGGGGGTCCCCCCCGGCCCCCCCAGCGGGCACAGGCCGCAGCCTGTGTCCCACGTGCCTGCTGGACGCTGGACGGTGGCATTGCCTGAAGCGCTCCTCCTCCTCTTCCTCCTCCTCCTCCTCTTCCTCCTCTTCCTCCTCTTCCTCCTCTTCCTCCTCTTCCTCCTCGGCCTCCTCTCCTCCTCTTCCTCTCCTTTTGCTTTCCTCGAGGTTTAAACACCAGAGAGGAGCAGCTGCCCTCCTCACTAAACCCCTCCTCCCACAGACACCCCCCGCAGACACGGGGATGGTTTGGGGTGGTTTTGGGGTGGTGTGTGGTTTGGGATCATTTTGGGTGGTTTGGGGTGTTTTGGGTGATTTGGGTGGTTTGGGGTGGTTAGGGGTGATTTGGATGGTTTGGGGTAGTTTGGGATGGTTTGGGGTAGTTTGGGATGGTTTGGGGTAGTTTTGGGTGGTTTGGGATGATTTCGGTAGTTGGGATGGTTTGGGGTGGTTTGGAATGGTTTGGGGTGGTTTGGAATGGTTTGGGATGGTTTGGGGTAGTTTGGGATGGTTTGGAATCATTTTGGGGTGGTTTGTGGGTGATTTGGGATCATTTTGGGATGGTTTGGATGGTTTGGGATGGTTTTGGATGGTTTGGGGTAGTTTTGGGGTGATTTTGGGCAGTTCGGGGTGATTCCGGGTGGGTTTGGAGTGGTTTTTAGCCTCTCGCTGTGATCTGACGCTCCGTGGCTCCTCTCCCCTCTCCGCAGAGGCGAGAAGCTCCGGCCGTGTCCAACGGGCCCTGCGGCTCGGCGGCAAGGGCAGGAAGCTGCGCAAGCCGCGCACCATCTACTCGAGCGTGCAGCTGCAGGCGCTGAACCAGCGCTTTCCAGCAGACGCAGTACCTGGCGCTGCCCGAGCGCGCCGAGCTGGCGGCAAGCCAGCTGTGGCTCACCAGACCCAGGGGTTTTTTTTTACGGCCGGAGCCGGGACCGCCCGGCCGCGGATACCCCCGGCAACGCTCCGTGTGCCCGCCGGAGGCCAGGCCGTGCCCACCGGGACTAGCTGTGTGCCCAGCGGACCGGCTCCGTGTGCCCACCGGGACTCGCTGTGTGCCCACTGGGACTCCGCCGTGTGCCCACCGGGACCGGCACGTGTGCCCACCGGGGCCGGCTCGTGCCCACGGGAACACCGGCATCTCTCCTCATCGCTCGGTGAGCCGCACTCCGCGTGCCGGACCCTGCGCGCAACCGGGACTACCCGTGCCATACAGCTGCGTGTGCCCCCACGTGATCTTCGGACTGTGTGCCCACCGGGAACTTCGCCGGCTGTGTGCCCACGGGAACACTCGCCGTGTGCGCCACCGGGACGCTGTGTGCCCACGCGGGACCGCGCTGTGGTGCCCAACGGGACTCAACCATTCCCTTCCCTTCTCCTTCCTTCCCTCTCTCCCTTCTCGCTTCCCTACCTCCCTGTCCTCGCTTCCATCCTTCCCTTCCCTTCCCTTCCCTTCCCTCCTCCCTTCCCCTTCCCTTCCCTTCCGCTCCTCCCTTCCTTCCCTTCCTTCTCCTTGCTTCCCTCCCTCCTTCCTCTCCCTTCCTCCTTCCCTTTCCCTTCGCCTCCCCTTCCCACATCTGGAATGTCTCCTCTGAGAATTCTGCCTTCGGGCTGCTCTGCTCCGCCCCCCTTTTGGCCTGCTGCCTTGACGGAATCCCCCTGTCTGTGTCCCCGATTTTGTGGGCCCCCGAGGGTTCGCCCAACACCCCAATTAAGGGCTGTGTGTGGGATTGGAAGCCCGCCCTGTCCGCTTGAGGGTGCTACGACGGGCACAGCTCCGTGCCTGGGCACAAGGGACACTCAGGGAAACGCCATGCACCAGTGGCACCAGGGCTTGGTCTGGGACACGGGGCAGCAGCGCCAGGTGAGGCCGGGCTGCCCCCGAGCGCGGTCCCCGCGTGCGCCCGGCTGGCCGGAGCTTCGCGTTATTTCTACGGAGCGCGGCTGCACCGGCCCTGAGGCACGGGCTGGGGACAGGGGACCGTCCCTGCCGCTGTCACGCCTGCAGGCAGGGCTGGGGAACAGTGGACCGCTCCTGCCGCTGTCACCGGCCTGAGGCGGGCATGGGGACAAGGACGTCTGCCGCGGTCACCTGCTCCCGCGCGGGCGCGCTCCTCCCGCCCCGGCAGCGCGGGTGGCGCGGGGAACAGCGCTCCCTTCCCGCTGTGTCACCTTGCTGTCGCCCAAAAGCCACCGCCACAGACCCCGCCACGCGAGTGTGCTGTGCCCCAAAGGCGGTGATACAGCAGCTGCGGGGCGCGGAGCGGGGGTTTTGTCCTCTCCGGGTGTCACGGAGGCGCGGCCGGGCCGGTTGTCACCCCGGGAGCACCGCGCGAGGGTGCCAGCACGCCGCGCCTGGCATCCTCGCCCCGCGTGTCCCCCGCATCCGTGTCCCCCGAGGGCCTCTGAGAAGGGTGACGCCCCCCAAAACCCTGCCCGAGGGTCACCCCCAGCCCCGGGGGACAGCCGGCGGGACACGGGGAGGGTTCGGGTGTTCCCCCAGCGCCCGGAGGGGTCACGGTGGCACACGGGGGGGGGGTGGCCTCGGCGAAGGGGGTCCCACACACATGGGGGGGTGGGCACGGGTGAGGGGGTGCCCTCGGGAGTGACGTCACTGCGGGGGCGGGGCTGGGCGGGGCGTTCGGGGCATCCCGGGGCGGCGGCAGCGGGAGCCGTCCGGGGGGCGGCGGGGGGCCCGGCTCGGCTCGGGCTTCGGCTCGTCGGCTCTCGCGGGGCTCGGGCACTGCACCCGCGCCCAACATGAGCCCCAGCCCGGTCGACTGCGCATGACCATGCAGAGCTCGGTGACCGAGACCTGCTGGGCTCCGACCCTTCCAAAGCGCGTTCCTGGAGCTCGGCCCCCCCAGCACTACCCCCTGCACGGCCCCCCAGCACGACCCCCCGCCCTTCTCCTCCTACGCCGGCCCGGGCCTTTCCGTACCCCGGCGCTGCTCCCCCGCCGCCCCACGGGGGTCCCTACCTGCCTACCCGCCCCCCGGCGCCCCGCACGGCCCGGCCCCGCGGCCAGGCTGCAGGACACAGTAAGGGGGCACGGGGGGCGCCCTGGGGCCGGAAGCGCCGGGATGGGGCCGGATGGAGCCGGGATGGAACGGGATGGAACCGGGATACGAGCAGGATAAGAGACGGGATGGGGGCCGGGATTGGGGCCGGATGGGGCCGGGATGAAAGGAACCGGATGGAACCGGGATGGACCGGGATGGAGCCGGGATGGACGGGATGGAGCGGATGGGCTGGATTGAACGGGATGGAACCGGAGGAACCGGGATGGAACGGGATGGAACCGCGGATGGAACAGCCGGGATACAGCCGGGATGGGAACCGGATGGAGCCGGGATGGAGCCGCGGATGGGGCTGGATGGGAACAGGGATGGAGCCGGGATGGAGCCGGATGGAACCGGGATGGAGCCGGGATGGGGGGGGGTCCATCCTGCTGCCCCTCCATCCTCCGGGGGTCCCCACCGGCCCCCCCAGCGGGCACAGGCCGCAGCCTGTGTCCCACGTGCCTGCTGGACCTGGACGGTGGCATTGCCTGAAGCGCTCCGTCCTCCTCTTCCTCCTCCTCCTCTCTTCCTCCTCTTCCTCCTCTTCCTCCTTTCCTCCTCTTCCTCCTCGGCCTCTTCCTCCTTTCCTCTCCTTTTGCTTTCCTCGAGGTTTAAACACCAGAGAGGAGCAGCTGCCCTCCTCACTAAACCCCCTCCTCCCACAGACACCCCCCGAGCACACGGGGATGGTTTGGGGTGGTTTTGGGGGTTTGGGTGTTTGGGATCATTTTGGGGTGGTTTGGGGTGTTTGGGTGTTTGGTGGTTTGGGTTTAGGGGTGATTTGGATGGTTTGGGGTAGTTTGGGATGGTTTGGGGTAGTTTGGGATGGTTTGGGGTAGTTTTGGGTGGTTTTGGATGATTTCGGTAGTTGGGATGGTTTGGGGTGGTTTGGAATGGTTTGGGGTGGTTTGGAATGGTTTGGATTGGTTTGGGGTAGTTTGGGATGGTTTGGAATCATTTTGGGGTGGTTTGTGGGTGATTTGGGATCATTTTGGGATGGTTTGGATGGTTTGGGATGGTTTTGGATGGTTTGGGGTAGTTTTGGGGTGATTTTGGGCAGTTCGGGGTGATTCCGGGTGGTTTGGAGTGGTTTTTAGCCTCTCGCTGTATCTGACGCTCCGTGGTCTCTCCCCTCTCCGCAGAGGCGAGAACCGCTCCGGCCGTGTCAACGGGCCCTGCGGCTCGGCGGCAAGGGCAGGAAGCTGCGCAAGCCGCGCACCATCTACTCGAGCGTGCAGCTGCAGGCGCTGAACCAGCGCTTTCCAGCAGACGCAGTACCTGGCGCTGCCCGAGCGCGCCGAGCTGGCGGCACAGCTGTGGGCTCACCAGACCCAGGTACGGCCGGAGCCGGGACCGCCCGGCCCGGATACCCCCGGCACGCTCCGTGTGCCCGCCGGAGGCCGGCCGTGCCCACCGGGACTAGCTGTGTGCCCAGCGGGACCGGCTCCGTGTGCCACCGGGACTCGCTGTGTGCCCACTGGGACTCGCCGTGTGCCCACCGGGACCGGCCGTGTGCCCACCGGGGCCGAGCCGTGCCCACCGGGAACTCTGTGGTGCCGACCGGGCCGGCCATCTCACCGGACACTCTGTGTCTGCCCGCCGGACTGCGCTGTGTGGCCACCGGACTCGCTGTGTGCCCACCGGGAACTCGCCGTGTGCCCACCGGAACACTCCGTGTGCCCACCGGGACTCGCTGTGTGCCCACGGGACCGCGCTCTGTTGCCCACCGGGACTCACCGTGTGCCCACCGGGACCGACTCTGTGTGCCACCGCGGACTCGCTGTGTGCCCACGGGCCGGTCGTGCCCACCGGGACCGCTGTGTGCCCAGCCGGGCAACGGCTGGTGCCCACGGGGACACTCTGTGTGCCCAGCCGGGACACTCTGCTGTGCCCACCGGGATCGCTGTGTGCCCACCGGGACTGGCCGTGCCCACACGGGCCGGCTCCGTGTGCCCACTGGGACTCGCTGTGTGCCCACCGGGACGCTCCGTGTGCCCACGCGGGGACTTCGCTGTGTGCTCCACCGGGGACTCGCCTGGTGTTGTGCCACACGGGACATTGCCGTGTGCCCACCGGGACGGCACCTGTGCCACCGGGAGACTCGCGCTGGTGTGCCCAACCGCGATCGCTGTGTGCCCACCGGGACCGGCCGTGCCCACCGGGACTCGCTGTGTGCCCACCGGGACACTCCGTGTGCCCACCGGGACCGGCCATGCCCACCGGGACTCGCTGTGTGCCCACCGGGACTGGCTGTGCCCACCCGGGCCGGCTCCGTGTGCCCACCGGGACACTCCGTGTGCCCACCGGGGCCGGCCATGCCCACCGGGACACTCCGTGTGCCCACCGGGACACTCTGTGTGCCCACCGGGACTCACCGTGTACCCACCCGGGACCGGCTCCATGCCCGGCTGGAAGCGAGCCGAGCCGAGCCGTGCCGCGGCGGGGGAGCTGGCGCCGGTGGGCCCGCAGGGCTCGGGTTTGGGGCGCCCCTGCCCGCACCTCCCAGCGGCAGCGGGACTTTCCCAGCCCCGGAGCCTGGCTGGCGGCCCGGCCGTGCCCGGCGCTGGGCGGCCCCGGGCCGCGGGACGGGCCGAGTGGGTTTTTGAAGGCGATGGGGAGAGACAGGCAGGCGGCAGCGGTGCAGCCCCGGAGCCAGGGGCGAAGCGAGCTCATAAAGCCGGGGAAAGAGGAGACAAGTGGGAACCTGCCGGCAGCGCGGGGAGGAATGAGCAGGGCCCGGCCCAGCCCCGGCACCGGCTCCCGGCGGGGCTGGCACGGCCAGGGGGGGACCCGGGGTCTCTCCTCACCATCTCCCCCCATCCACAGAGCTGCCTTGTGAATTGTTGGGCTCCCAGCCCGCTCCAGACCCCCGCAGGAATATCAGGAACCATTGTGATGGTTAAAGATGGGGATTTAGGAGGTGTCAGCCTCTTCCTCCCCCCTCACCGCCCTGTCTCTGCCCGCAGGTGAAGATCTGGTTCCAGAACAAGCGCTCCAAGTACAAGAAGATCCTGAAGCAGGGCCCKGGTGGCCCCGAGGGGGAGCAGACCCCGCACGGTGTCCCCGCCCTGTCCCCCTGCTCCCCCGGGCTCCCCGCGCTCTGGGACCTGCCCGGGCCCGGCAAGGGACCCCCGCTGCCCCCCGGGGGCTACAGCAACACCTTGGGGGCCTGGTACCAGCCCCACCCGCAGGACGCCATCCCCAGGGCCCCCATGATGTGACACTGAGGCCACTCCAGCGCCACCGCATCCGGAGGGACACCGAGGGACATATGAGGTGAGCGAATTGAGGGACAATGAGGGACATACAGGAGGACCCGAGGACACGAAGGACATGAAAGGGACACCGAGTGACACCGAGGGACAATGAGGGACAAAAGCGACCATGAGGGACACCGAGGACTACCTGAAGGGACACCGAGGAGACAATGAGGGACACGAGTGACAATGAGGGACATCGAGGGACACTGCGAGGTCCACCGAGGGACAATCCGAGGCACGATCACCGAGGGACAATGCAGGACAGACCGATGAATGGGATCACCGATGGGACACCGAGGGACAATCCGAGGGACATGAGGCACCGAGTGCACGAGACTGGGAACGAGGGGCACCTGAGGGACACCGAGGAAGAGCACGAGATGAGGGACACCGAGTGACACCGAGGACGAGGACAATGAGGACGTGACAGAGGAAAAACACCGAGGGACCACCAGACACCGAGGACAGAAGGACACCGTGACCCGGGGAACAGAATGCGGGACACCGAGGGATGAGGCACCGAGGACAAGGGGGGGTGAGGGGCGAGGGAAGGAGGGACGGGGGATGGGGGGGGGGGGCGGGAGGGCTGGAGGGCACCACGAGAGCCGGTATACGAGGGACACCGAAGGGACACCGTAGGGACAATGAGGGACACCGAGGGACACCGAGGACAATGAGGGACAAGAGGACAATGAGAGGAGCATCCGGGGCGACGCTCTGCCGCCGCCCGCGCCGGCGGATGCCCGCGATCGCTAAGCTGAGGAGCATTCCATGCGAATGGAGAGAGAGGAGGAGACAGAAGAGGGAGTGGAAGAAGGTACAAGGATAGAGGCAGGAAGCCGGGGTTGTCGTCTGCTCTGTCTACTCTGCAGCAGTGACTACCACGGGCCCTGTGGGACAGGACTCGGCCAGGTCGCCCAAGCACGACAGGGGGCAGGGGGACCCCAGGACGGGGCTGGGGAAGCGCGCCTGGGATTTATTTATAAAGCTGCTGTGGGTTATTGTTGTTGCACCCGTCTATAACTATGGCTGAGCGAGGCGTCGCGTTTCTGCTGGCTACGCGCACTTTGGGGGTGGCCCCTCTTTGGGGGAAGACGCTCCATCGCGACATCTCAGCGCTCTCCAATCTTGGGAAAGCAGCCAGAGGGCTGGGGGTGCAGGGTGAGGGGCGTGGGGCTGGTGAGTCCCCCCAGAATCTGCCCGCAAATGGAGCCCAGGTACAGGAATTGTTGGGGCTGGGGCTGTGTCCGCCCCAGAGTCCTGCCCGAAGATGGAGCCAGGTACAGGATTGAGGGC
>NDFG01000033.1:206141-222967 GCA_002167245.1 Sporophila hypoxantha
TGTCGCTGTCGGGCCGGACACGCCGCAGCTGCCGGGGCTGCGGAGGGATCAAAGCCCGGCCGGGAAGGGCCGGGGGTGTTTCCAGGGACGGGACCCCCCCGGGGCTGCCCTGGGGGTGCAGAGCAGCCCCTCCCTCTTGTTTTCCCCGCCAGCTCAGGTTTGGGGAGGGTCACTGAGGTTTGGGGGATCACTGAGGTTTTGGGGGATCACTGAGGTTTGGGGGGTCACTGAGGTTTGAAGGATCACTGAGGTTTGGGGGGGTCACTGAGGTTTGGGGGGTCACTGCGACCCCTCTTCCCACCCCCATGCACGGGGATGGGGGCTGAGCCATGGGATGGGGTCTGGGAAGGACTGGGGGAGCAATGACTCTGTCTGTCTGTCCCTGAGGCCGTTCGGGGTCCCTGTGTCCCCTTCCGGCTCTGACCCCATTATTTGGGGGTGTCAGGGTGTGACAAATTGGGAAAGCAGCTCCGGTGTCCCCTCCCCAGGGCACCCACCCGGCTCTGCACCCCACAATGAGTTGGGGGGGTTTGGGGGGGTCGCACCTCACCCCCCATCAGCCACCCACGTGCCCCCTTTGTGCCCCCCAGGCTGCTGGTGGGGGCCCCCCAGGCCGCAGAGCCGGTGAACGGGACCCGGACGGGCGCCGTGTACGCCTGTCCCCTGAGTGCCACCACCCGCGACTGCCAGCGCCTGCCCATCGAGCTCAAGGGTGGGTGACCCCCCCCGGGGTGTGTGACCACCCCAGAACCCCCCTCCCAGAAGGGGGGACCCCCTCTCAGGCCGGCTGTTCCCCCGCAGATGAGCCGGACAAGGCCATCATCGAGGACATGTGGCTGGGGGTGACAGTGGCCAGCCAGCGGCAGCCGCCGGGGAGGGTCCTGGTGAGTGGGGGCACGGCGGGGGTCTGCACACCCAGACCCCAGATCCTAAATCCCTGCACACCCAGATCCCAGATCCCTGCACACCCAGATCCCAGATCCCTGCACACCCAGACCCCAGATCCCAGATCCCTGCACACCCAGATCCCAGATCCCTGCACACCCAGATCCCTGCACACCCAGATCCCTGCACACCCAGATCCCAAATCCCTGCACACCCAGATCCCTGCACACCCAGATCCCTGCACACCCAGATGCCAGATCCCAAATTCTTGCACACCCAGATCCCTGCACACCCAGATCCCAGATCCCAAATTCTTGCACACCCAGATCCCTGATCCCTGAACACTGAGATCCCAGGTCCCAGATCCTTACACACCCAGATCCCTGCACACCCAGATCCTCGCACTCCCAGATCCCGGTTCTTTACACACACATCCCCTTGGGGTGTCCCTGCACCTTTGGGGTGTCCCCTGAACCTCATTGTCCCCGCTGTCCCCAGGCCTGTGCCCACCGCTGCACGCGGGTGCTGTGGTCAGTCCCTGTCTGTCCCTGTCTGTCCCTGAGCCATCCCCTGTCCCTGTTGCTGTCCCCAGGCCTGTGCCCACCGCTACATGCGGGTGCTGTGGCTGTCCCTGAGCTGTCCCTGTCTGTCCCTGAGCTGTCCCTGTCTGTCCCTGAGCTGTCCCCTGTCTGTCCCTGAGCTGTCCCTGTCTGTCCCTGTCTGTCCCTGAGCTATCCCTGTCTGTCCCTGAGCTGTCCCCTGTCTGTCCCCGCTGTCCCCAGGCCTGTGCCCACCGCTACACGTGGGTGCTGTGGCTGTCCCTGTCTGTCCCTGAGCTGTCCCCTGTCTGTCCCTGCTGTCCCCAGGCCTGTGCCCACCGCTACACGCGGGTGCTGTGGTCAGTCCCTGGGCTGTCCCTGAGCTGTCCCTGTCTGTCCCTGAGCTGTCCCTGTCTGTCCCTGAGCTGTCCCCTGTCCCTGTTGCTGTCCCCAGGCCTGTGCCCACCGCTACACGCGGGTGCTGTGGTCGGGGGCCGAGGCCCAGCGCCGCATGGTCGGCCGTTGCTACGTGCGTGGCAATGACCTGCGCCTGGACCTGGCCGACGAGTGGCAGACGTACCACAACGAGATGTGCAACGCCAACACCGACACCGACGAGACTGGCATGTGCCAGATGGGCACCAGCGCCGGCTTCAGCGCCAACATCATCTACTTCGGGGCACCTGGCGCCTACAACTGGCAGGGTGAGGGGACAGGGGGGACAGGGGGCACCCCTCTGTCTGGGCACCCCTTCTCATGGGGGTTCCCTTTGGGGACACCTCCTTCCCTGGGAGGTCTGTGCCTACATGGGACACCCACGGGACCCCATTCCTGAGGTGCCCGTGCCCCTGTGGGACCCGCCCATCTCCGGAACCCCATTCCTCAAGGTCCCCCAGTGCCCCTGTGGAACTCCCCAGCCCCTCCCAGAGTGTCTGAGCCCCTGTGGACCCACCCAGCCCCCGTCCCCAAAGGTGAACCCCCATGGGACCCCCGTCAGCTGCCCCTCCCGAGGGTGCCCTGTGGGGGACCCCCCAGGCGACGTGTGCTCAGCTTCCTCGCGGTACCCCCATAGACCCCCCATAGCCCCTGCCCCATGCGTGCCCACGCCCTGTGCACCCCGCGCATGGGCCCTCGTCGCCAGTCGCCCTCTGCCTCCTCTGCGGACCCCCTCCAGAGATATGCCCATTCCCCGGATCCCCCATGTGAGCCTCAGCCTCGCCTAGGTGCCTGCTTCCATACCCTGCGTGAGCGCGCGAGCCCTCTCCGCGGTCCGATGCCCCTTTGCTCGGCGCCAGCCCCCCTTTACACTGCCAGTGTTAGCTCCCCCTCCACCACTGCCATGCTATCGCATACTCTAGCTCAGTGCCGGACTAAAGTGTGTTCCGCAGACCTGCACAGACTTTCTCTCTTCACCAAATGTTCCAACACAGAGATAGTCGGTACAAGTCGATCCCCCTAGACATTATGCCTTGATAGTGGGTGCCCCCGGCGGAGCTGGGCGGGCGTCAGACGTCTCTGAGAGGAGAGGCGGAGCCGGCAGGAGAGAGGTAGGTCCGAGTGTGAGAGCCGACGGAAGGAGGAGCTCTTGGCCACGCCGGAGTGTCCCGGGTGCTCCGCAGGTGTGAGGCCCGAGCTTGTAAGACCCCCCTGAGATTGGCTGTAGGGGAGTTTCCGCGCGGAGACGATGTGTGCACCATCAGAGGGTGTCTGACACACGTTGGGAGAAGTGGAGTGATGTGCGAGCATCTCGGCGGCTGTTGAGTTCTAGTGAGCTTCCGGCGTGGAATATGTCTGATACCACGAGAGTGGTACCACTGGGGGGCGGATAGCTTGCGGTTTGACGACCTACCATCCGGAGAACCCACTCGCAACTTCAGGCACATCCCTCCTAGTGACACTTTTCGTGAACCTCTCAACTTGGGGCAGCACATTTCGTAGGGCACACTTCCAGGACACTCGGGGCCACTACCAAAGGACACTTGTTGGGAGGCACTTGGGGACATTCCGGGAACCACTTGGGGGACACTCAGAGACACATGAGGACCCCGGGGACACCTAGGGACACTTAGGGACACTTAGGACAGCTTGGAACACTTCGGAACATTTGGGAACCACTTAGGACACTCGGGAACACCATGGGGAACACTCGGGAACACTCGGGGACACTCGGACACTCGGAGCACTTGGCGACCACTTGGGAGCACTCAGGTGACACTCAGGGACCACATTGGGACACTTGGAGCACTCGGGGACACTCGGGACACTAGGGACCACTTGGGACACGCAGGGACATTTGGGACACTTGGGGAGCACTTGGGGACCACTTGAGCGACTCTTGGGGACCCTCGGGACACTTGGGACACTTGGGAGCACTCAGGGGAGCCACTCGGGACATTTAGTGACACGTGGCGGGACACTTGGGAAACACTAGAACATTGGGGAACAACTTTAGGGACATTCAGGAACACGATAGGGACACTGGGGACACTCAGGGACACTTGGACACTCGGAACATTTTATGAAACTTGGGGACACTCGGGGAACCACTTGGGAAGCACTTTGGGGAACACTTGAGGAACATTCGTGGAACACTTAGGGACATTCAGGGACACTCGCGACACTTTGGGAGGGTGTGAAGCTGTTCCAGTGCTCCCCCCGAGATCCCCGGGCTGGAGGTGGCTCGGGGCGGGGTTTTGCGGGGCTCGGGGCGGGGTTTGCGGCGTGCGGGGGGCTCTCAGGGCGGGGTTTGCGGGCGTTATTGAGGCGGGGTGTGCGGGGTTTGGGCGGGGTTTTTCGGGGTGCGGGGGGCTCAGGCAGGGCGGGGTTTTTGTGGGGGCTCGGGGCGGGTGTGCGGGAGTGCGGGGGGCTTCAGGCGGTGTTGCGGCGGTGGCAGGAGCCTCGGGGAGCTACACGAGGGGATCGGGGAGCACACGAGTGGGCTCGGGGGTTCTCCCGTGCCCCCTCTGACGCGGCCCCCCAGGTACACGGCCGATCGGTGGGGCAGCGCGTGATGCTGCAGCGGGACGCGGGGTGACGCTTGTGACGGGCGCGCCGCGGTGACCGGCCACAGCGGCGCCGTGCTGCTGCTGGGGCCGCGGCGCCCGGCAGGCGCTGAACCGCGAGCCTTGCTGCTCCCGGAGCCGCACGAGTCGGCTCCTACTTCGGCAGCGCCCTCGCCCTGGCCGACCTCAACAAACGACGGTGTGAGGGCTGCGACCCCCGGGCTGCGGGCGGGCCACCTGGGATCACCTGGGACCCACCTGGGACTCACCTGGGACTCACCTGAGGACCACACCTGGGGCTCACTGGGAAATCACGCTGGGCTCACCTGGGAATCACCTGGAACTCACCTGGGGACTCCACTCACCTGGGGCTCACCTGCGGGACTCACCTGGGGACTCACCTGGGACTACACTTGGTCACCTGGGAGCTCACCTGGGACTCACTGGGGCTCCACCTGGCGGACTCACCTGACTCACTGGAACTCAGCCTGGGGCTCACCTGAGGGCTCACCTGGGACTCACCTGGGGCTCATCTTGGGGCTCCACCTGGACTTCACCTGGGACTCACACTGGACTCACCTGGGACTCAGCTGGGACTCCACCTGGACTCACCTGGGACTCAAGCTGGGGACTTCACCTGGGCTCACCTGGGACTCACCGGGCTGCACCTGGGCCACCTGGGACTCACCTGGGACCCACCCGGGACTCACCAGGGCTGGCTCTGCCGCACCTGGGGGGTGGGGGGGTCCTGCTCAGGGTTGTCCTGAAGCTCAGGTGGGCTTGGAACCCACAAGTTCCAGGGCTGGGTCTTACCCTGAGCAGCTCCTCAGGGTCGGTCTCACCTGGGACATCCTGCAGCTCCTGAGAGGTGGGGGGTTTCACTTAGGTGTCCTGAAGCTCAGGGTGGGCTGGACCCCAAGCTTCCCAGGGGTGGGGGTCTCACACTGGGCAGCTCCACATTGTGTCATGGCGCTCATGGGGGTGGCTCACCTGGAGCAGCTCCCAATGGTCGCAGTGGGCAGGGATCGTTCACCTGGAGCAGCTCCCAGGTGGTTTGGGGTCTCACCTGGAGCACCCTGCAGTTTCCCAGGGTGTGGGGTCTCACTTGGGGACATCCTGCAGTCCCCAGGCGGTGGGGGTCTCAACCGTGCGAGGCAGCCCCATGGGTGGGGGTCTCACCTGGGGGGAAGGCCTGGGTGGGGGCCCAAATCAACAAGCACTCCCCATGGGTGGGGGTCTCACCTGGAGCACCCGCGATGGTCTCCCTGGCCTGCAGTTCCGGGTGAGGGTCTCACTTGGGACATCCGCAGCCTCCCAGGGGTGGCGGGTGTCACGGGAGCAGCTCCAGGGGTGGGAGTCTTCACCTGGAGCAGTCCCCTGTGGTCCCAGCTCTGGGCTGGGCGGTTTTTGTTGGGGGGATGTCCCATTTTCACACCTCCCGCGTGTGTGGGTGAGGGCGGCGTGTCACAGCCCCAGCCACCGAGCACCCCTCTGGCTGCTGCCCACAGGTGGCAGACCTTGGTTGGTGTGGGGAGCCCGCCTACTACTTCGAGAGGAACAGGAGTGGGGTGGCGCCGTGTTCGTGTACATTGAACGAGGCTGGGGGCTTCCAGCAGACTCCCCAGCCTGGCCTCACCGGGCCCACTACCCGGCTTCGGCTTTGCCTGCGCCAGCTCGGGTGACAATCAAACCAGGACGGGTTTCCAGGTCATTGCCTGTTGACGGTTGGCGCACAGAGAGGTTTCGGGGTGATGGAAGAGACGAAGTGGGCTTCTATGATCAGAAGGCTTATTTTATTATGTTATTTTATATATATATATATTATATATACTACATTATAACTATACTAAAGAAAAAGAAAAAGGAAGTTTCCAGAAGCTGCTAACTACTTAAGATAGAATAGAAAGAATGATAAACACACGGCTGGCTTTTGACAAACTCTCGAGAGCTAGCTCTGCTGTGACTGGTCACTGAACTAAACATCTATCTAACAATCAATACTCATTCTCCAACAACTGTAACTATGATCTCCATTTATGCAAAACCTAAGGTTTAGTTCCCATTCCTCTGACGATGGGTGCTCTGTGAGGTGACCCTTCTTCGCAACCACTAGACCCCGCTCAAGCCAGCAGTCGAGGGCTGCGCACATCTCGTTTGAGCGCCATTGGAGCCGAGCTACTCTAGTCCCTACGCTTTCCTCTCTCGCTTAAGCCTCATACGTCAACCTTCGATTGACCCCAAGCAGCTGGGAAGGCTGCCGCTCAGGAATTCCGACCGTTCATAAAACGATGTGGCCTGGACAGTGTTGGGACACCTCGGGGAGCCTGCTGTTTGTGGAGCCATCGGGGGGCCTCGAAGTGGCCCGCGGGCTTCCTTCCGGACCGATGTCGGCTGTAGACGAGACGTTCTGGCGCAAGGTTGCGAGATGCTGGTAGTCCCATATTGCTCTTTCCTCCCCCGATTGCCTGTGCGAGCTCCTTTTGGGGGTCACTGGCAAGGCGTGTGCATCCATCTACGAACGTGGCCAGGCGCGGAGCATGGATCGGGGCATTGCCAGGAGCGGGAGCTGGACCTGCTTCGTCTCCGCCGAATCGGCGGGGTCCTTTTGGCTGGCACGGGTTAATTAACAGGCGCGAGGGCTGTGCCGGGAGGACCGCGCGTAGGTCCCCCGACTGAGGCGGGCCAGGGAACCGCATACCGCCCCAGGAGCAGCCCCCGAGCACCCCACCCCCACTGCAGGGGCACTGCGGGAGACCCCCACCTGCCCCGCCCCCAACGCAGCGTGATCAGCGCGGGCAGAAGCTCGGCCCCACCAGGCATAAAAACCTCTCGGTACTCGCTGACGGCGGGCTGGACATGGACTGGGAATTCCTAACCGACCTGCTAGGTGGGCAGCCTGAGCGAGCGAGTGGTACCTGCTCAGGTACAGCAGTGGGACAGGGGACACATGTCCTGCCACTTCTGGGGGGTGGGCACGGAGCCGGGGGGGCTCAAGCCAACCCCAATCCCTGCCAGAGCCCGGGCCCGTGATCAACATCCTGGACAAAGACCCTTCACCGTGACCCCCATGCAAGGTGGACCTGCCAGGCGCGCCAAGTCCTGGTGAGTCCCCGGTTGTCCCCGTGGCTTGCTGGTGGCCACCCTGGCTTTGGCTGACAGCCCCTTGTGTCCCCCCCAGCATGACCGAGTGGACCGACCCTGTGCTTCTCCTTACAACCAGAGCCGCGGGGGGACCCCAACTGACAGCGATGAGGATCATGTGATGGCTGGGGGTGGTGCTGGCCGGGAATGATGGGGAGACTTGGACCGGGGACGATCGGGGGACACGTTGTGGGAGGGGTATTGGTGTGATACAACTCGTGCTGTTCCCCCAGCCCTGCTCAGTAGCACGCTGGAGTGCCGACAACCGACGCCGACCAGGAGGACTCGGTCCAATGGCCACCTTACCCGGATCTCGGAACCGCCCAGCAGGAGTCTGCTGCGTGAGTTGCTCACCTTGCTCTATCCCTCAGTACTCCATCGATCGATACATAGTCCATCCATCCAGTCCATACACCGATCACATCCGATCCATCCATATTTTCCTCTCCACCTTCCACCATATCCCTATCATGCCGAATCGATCCATCCACCCGATCCATCCACACGCATCCACGCACATCCATCCAGCATTCCATCCTCCGGATCCATCATCGCACTCTCGCATCATACACATCCAGTCCGTCCTCCCACCAGCTCTCCATCATCCATTCTCATCATCATCTCTGCGTCCCCATCCACCATCATTCATCCATATTCCATCTATCATCCATCATCCATCCTCCATCCCATCCCACCCTCCATCCTCACCATCCACACCCCATCCATTCCATCTCCTCCATTCCATCCATGCATCTCACATCCATCATCCACCCATCCATCCCATCCATCCACATCCATCCATCCATCCCATCCATCATCCATCCATCATCATCCATCCATCCAGCTCCCTCACATCCATCCATCCATCCTCATCCATCCATCCTATCCATCTCATCCATCCATCCATCCATTCATCCATCCAGCCCCACTCACCATATACTCCCCCCTATCTATCACCCATCCATACCATCCATCCATCATCCATCCATCCATCCATCCATCATCCCATCATCATCATCACATCCATCCCATCATCCATCTTCCCATCCATCCCATTCCAAGTCCATCATCATCCATCCATCCATCCATTCCATCCATTCCATCCATCCATCCATCCATCCACATCACATCCATCATCCAGCCATCATCCCAGCCATCCTCAATCCTCCCATCACATCCAATCCATCCATCCATCCATCATCATCCATCCAGAATCCATCCATCCATCCATCCATCCATCCACAGCCATCCATCCATCCATTCATCCATCCATCCGACAGTACCACTCATCCAATTGCGCATCGGTACATACACCTCTCTCATCTCATCCTCACAACACATTCACACCTCCCTCACACTCCACCCGCACCTGCCACTCTCCAACTCCGACCAATCCAATCCATCATACTAGCGCAGACCCATCCATCAATCCATCCATTATGAATCCAGATAACATCAAGCATCACTCCATCTCTTATCCTCCATCCATCCATCCATCCATGTCGCACACCACTCAATCTCCGCCATACAACCCTCCATCCATACTCCATGATGTCACAACTCCATCCAATCATCCATCCATTCTCTACTCTCTGCCTGACGCGGCCCCCGCAGGGTACACGGCCGAGGTGGGCAGCGCGGTGCTGCAGCGGGACGCGGTGACGCTGGTGACGGGCGCGCCGCGGTACCGGCACAGCGGCGCCGTGCTGCTGCTGGGCCGCGGCGCCCGGCAGGCGCTGAACCGGAGCCTGCTGCTCGCCGGGCCGCAGGTCGGCTCCTACTTCGGCAGCGCCCTCGCCCTGGCCGACCTCAACAACGACGGGTGAGGGGCTGCGACCCCCGGGCTGCGGGCGGGGCTCACCTGGGAATCACCTGGGACCCACCTGGGACTCACCTGGGACTCACCTGGGACCCACCTGGGGCTCACCTGGGAATCACCTGGGGCTCACCTGGGAATCACCTGGGAACTCACCTGGGACTCCACTCACCTGGGGCTCACCTGGGACTCACCTGGGACTCACCTGGGACTCACTCACCTGGGACTCACCTGGGACTCACCTGGGGCTCACCTGGGGCTCACCTGGGACTCACCTGGGAACTCACCTGGGGCTCACCTGGGGCTCACCTGGGACTCACCTGGGGCTCATCTGGGGCTCACCTGGGACTCACCTGGGACTCACCTGGGACTCACCTGGGACTCAGCTGGGACTCACCTGGGACTCACCTGGGACTCAGCTGGGACTCACCTGGGGCTCACCTGGGACTCACCCGGGGCTCACCTGGGGCTCACCTGGGACTCACCTGGGACCCACCCGGGACTCACCTGGGGCTGGCTCTGCCGCACCTGGGGGTGGGGGGTCCTGCTCAGGGTGTCCTGAAGCTCAGGTGGGCTTGGAACCCACAGTTCCCAGGGCTGGGGTCTTACCTGGAGCAGCTCCTCAGGGTCGGGGTCTCACCTGGGACATCCTGCAGCTCCTGAGGGTGGGGGGTTTCACTTAGGGTGTCCTGAAGCTCAGGTGGGCTTGGACCCCAAAGCTCCCAGGGGTGGGGGTCTCACCTGGAGCAGCTCCCATGGGTGGGGGTGTCACCTGGAGCAGCTCCCATGGGTGGGGGTCTCACCTGGAGCAGCTCCCAAGGGTGGGGGTCTCACCTGGAGCAGCTCCCAGGGGTGGGGGTCTCACCTGGAGCACCCTGCAGTTCCCAGGGGTGGGGGTCTCACTTGGGACATCCTGCAGCTCCCAGGGGTGGGGGTGTCACCTGGAGCAGCTCCCAGGGGTGGGAGTCTCACCTGGAGCAGCTCCCCTGTGGGTCCCAGCTCTGGGCTGGGGCGGTTTTTTTTTGGGGGGATGTCCCATTTTCACACCTCCCGGTGTGTGGGGAGGGGGCCGTGTCACAGCCCCAGCCCCGAGCACCCCTCTGGCTGTGCCCACAGGTGGCAGGACCTGGTGGTGGGAGCCCCCTACTACTTCGAGAGGAAGCAGGAGGTGGGGGGCGCCGTGTTCGTGTACATGAACGAGGCTGGGGGCTTCCAGCAGCTCCCCAGCCTGGTCCTCACCGGGCCCAGCTACTCCGGCTTCGGCTTTGCCCTGGCCAGCATCGGGGACATCAACCAGGACGGGTTCCAGGGTCAGTGCCTGTCGACGGTTGGTCACAAGGGTTTCGGGGTGATGGAAGAGACGAGATGGGCTCTATGATCAGAAGGCTTGATTTATTATGTTATTTTATATATATATATATATATATACTACATTATAACTATACTAAAAGAAAAAGAAAAGGAGAGTTTCCAGAAGCTGCTAACTACTTAAGAATAGAATAGAAAGAATGATAACACACGAGCTGGCTTTGACAAACTCTGAGAGCTAGCTCTGCTGTGACTGGTCACTGAACTAAAACATCTATCTCAGACTAATCATAGATCCACCTGTTGCATTCTGCAGCAGCAGACAATCTATTGTTTACATTTTGTTGCTGAACTTCTCAGCTTCAGCAGGAAAAATCCTAAGACAGGATTTTTCATAAAAAAATGTCWGTGACAAGTGCCTGGGGACACCTTCGTGGGGAGCTGCTTTTTGGGGAGCCACGGGGGGGCTCAGGAAAGGAGGGGGCCTGGGGGGGGGGGTCTCTGGAGATGTTTGGGGTGAAGAGGAAGAGATTTGGGAGAGGTTGGAAATTCTGGTTGTCCCATTATTGCTTCTCCCTCCCTCCTGTGCTGAG
The DNA here is from genome assembly GCA_002167245.1 of Sporophila hypoxantha. Lineage (NCBI taxonomy): Eukaryota > Metazoa > Chordata > Aves > Passeriformes > Thraupidae > Sporophila > Sporophila hypoxantha. The sequence goes on from NDFG01000033.1 coordinate 217,426, forward strand.
TTTGTGGGGTCTCACGGGAAGGGGGGGCCCCAGACGTGGCCAGGGCTGGAGATGGAGTTTGGGGTCCCAGGGAGGGCCCTGGGGGGCTGACCCTGCTCTTGTCCCCCCCCCCAGATATCGCCGTGGGGGCTCCTTTTGAGGGGCCTGGCAAGGTTTACATCTACCACAGCAGCGCCGAGGGGCTGCGGGACCGACCCCGGCAGGTAACGGCCCCGGGGAGCCCTGAGCGGGCCAGGAGCCGCATCCCTCCCCAGGAGCAGCCCCCCGAGACCCCCCCCCCCACTGCAGGGCACTGGGTGAGACCCCCCTGCCCCCCCAACGCAGGTGATCAGCGGGGCAGAGCTGGGCCCCRCCAGGATAAAAACCTTCGGGTACTCGCTGAGCGGCGGGCTGGACATGGACGGGAATTCCTACCCGGACCTGCTGGTGGGCAGCCTGAGCGAGCGAGTGGTCCTGCTCAGGTACAGCAATGGGGACAGGGGACAGGTGTCCTGCCACCTCTGGGGGGTGGGCACGGAGCCGGGGGGGCTCAGCCAACCCCAATCCCTGCCCAGAGCCCGGCCCGTGATCAACATCCTGGACAAGACCTTCACGGTGACCCCCAGCAAGGTGGACCCTGCCCAGTGCACGCCCAAGTCCTGGTGAGTCCCCGGTGTCCCCGTGGCTGCTGGTGGCACCCCTGGCTTGGCTGACAGCCCCTTTGTCCCCCCCAGCATGACGGTGACCCTGTGCTTCTCCTACAACCAGAGCGCGGGGGACCCCAACTACAGCGAGAGGATCAGTGAGTGGGGGGTGCTGGGGGGACATGGGGACATGGGGACATGGGGACACGTTGTGGGGGGGTTTGTTGGACAACTCGTGCTGTCCCCCAGCCCTGCAGTACACGCTGGAGGCCGACAAGGACCGGCACCCACCCAGGGTCAGGTTCTCAGGGTCCCAATCTGCCACCTACACCGGGGACTTCTCCATGCCCGACACCCGCTGCCAGTCCCAGGAGCTCCTGCTGCTGGTGAGTGTCCTTGCCTCCATCCTTGCCTCCATCCATCCCCCATCCTTCATCCCATTCCATACCATCATCCATTCAATGCCATCCATCATCCGGCCATCCATCCATCCATCCATCGCCATCCATCATCCAATCCTTGCCTCCGATCCATGCCATGCCATCCATTCCATTCCTTCCATCCAATCATCCATCCATCCATCATTCCATCCACATCCCTCCATCCAGCATCCATCCATCCATCCATTCCATGGATCCTTCCACATCCATGCATCCCATTCCATCCATCATCCATCACCATCCATCCACCATCCATTCCATCATCCATCCATCCACCATCCATGAATCCTCCATCATCCATCCATCCACCATCCACCATGCCAATCCATGTCCTCCACATCCATCCATCCATCCATTCCCAGTCCATCCATCCATCCATCCTTCCATCATCCAATCCACCATTCCATCCATGCCCTCCATCCTCCATCCCTCCATCTCCCTCCAGTACATCCATCTCATCCATTCCATCCATACCTCCATCATCCATCCATCCATTCCATCAATTCGCATCCATCCATCACCATCCCATCGCATCATATCCTTCCATCCATTCCATCCATCCCCATCCTCCAATCCATCATCCATCCATCCATCCATCCATCATCCATCCATCCCATCACTCATCCATCTCCCCTCGCCATCCATCCATCCATCCATCCATCCATCCATCCATGCCATCAATCCATTCCATCCATTCCATCATCCATCCAACACATCCACCAATCCATCATCCATTCACTCAGTCCATCCATCCATCCATCATCCATCGTCCATCCATCCATCCATCATCCATCCATCCATCCATATCATCCATCATCCAATCCATTCCATCCATCCATCCATCACATCACCAATCCACCCCTCATCCCCATCCTCCCACCTCTACATCATACATCCTTCTCTTCTCCTCGCTCATCCATCCATCCATCCATCCATCCCATCCATCCACATCCATCCATCATCATCATCCATCCATCACATCCACCATCCTCATCATCCATCCCCACCTCTCATCATCCATCCATCCATCCATCCATCCATCTCTATCCATCACATCATCCATCCATCCATTCACATCTCCATCCCATCCATCCATCCATCCATCATCCATCCATCGCATCCATCCATCCTCCATCCATTCCATCATTCCAATCCCCCATCCATCCATGCCATCCTCCATCCATCCATCCTCCATCCATCCATCCATCTCCTCATATGCCATCATCCATTCCACATCCATCATCCATCATCCTCCATTCATCACCAATCCATCATCACATTCCATCCATTCCATCCATCCATCCATCCATCATCCATCTCCCATCATCCATCATCCATATCCATCATCCACCATGCATCATCCTCCCATCTCATCCAATCCATCCAAATCCATACCAGTCACCATCCCATCCCACATGACCATCCATCCATCCATCATCCCATCCATCCATCCACTGCCATCCATCCATCAATCACTCCATCCCACCACCATCCATCCATCCATCTATCCATCCATCATCCATCCATCCATCCATCCATCCATCCATCCCTGTGATCATCTCTGGGGTCTCTCACTGGGCTGCCAGCAGCACAGGGGGTCCCCAGCCGTGGCTGGAGCTGAGTTTGGGGTCACACAATTCCCACCCCTGCAGGACAACATCCGGGACAAGCTGCACCCCATCGTGCTCTCCATGAACTACTCCCTGCTGGAGAGGCCCAGAACCTTCCAGCTGGGCCCCCACTCCCTGGACGCCTTCCCCGTGCTCAACCAGGACCAGTCCCACGAGAACGAGACCAAGGTGTGCCGGGCTGGGGGCGGGGGGGGACACTCTGGGGTGCCACCAGCGTGGCAGGGGCTCAGGGGACATCCCTGTCCCTGCAGATCGAGTTCCAGAAGGAATGTGGCTCCGACAACCAGTGCTACAGCAACCTCCAGCTGCGCAGCAGCTTCGTCACCGAGCAGAACCAGCCTCTGCCCAGGTGACAGCCGGGCTCTGCGTGTCCCCTCGTCCCCTGGGGGTGTCCTCTCATGCCCTGGGGCTGTCGCCTCGTCCCTCAGGGTTGTCCCCTCCCCCAGGGTTGTCCCCTCATGCCCTGGGGATGTCCCCTTGTCCCCTGCGGGCGTCCCCTCGTCCCTCAGGGTTGTCCCCTAGTCCCCCAGGGTTGTCCCCTCATCCCCCAGGGTTGTCCCTTCATCCCCTGGGGATGTCCCCTTGTCCCCTGCGGGCGTCCCCTTGTCACTCAGGGGTGTCCCCTCATCCCCCGGGGGTGTCCCGTCATTCCCTGAAGGTGTCCCCTCATCCCCTGGGGGTGTCCCCTCGTCCCTCAGGGTTGTCCCCTCATGCCCTGGGGATGTCCCCTTGTCACCTGCGGGCGTCCCCTCGTCCCATGGGGGTGTCCCCTCATCCCCTGCGGCTGTCCCCTTGTCCCTTAGGGGTGTCCCCCTGACCCCTGTGGGTGTCCCCTCATCCCCCAGGGCTGTCCCCTCGTCCCCTGGGGGTGTCCCCTCATCCCTTAGGGGTGTCCCCTCATCCCCCAGGGTTGTCGCCTTGTCCCCCAGGGCTGTCCCCTCGTCCCCCAGAGCTGTCCCCACGCCCTGGTGACGCTGCCCCCGCTGTCCCCGTCGCGCAGGGTGAACGGCACCCAGGTGCTGCAGTACAGCCGGGACGTGCGCAAGCTGCACCTGAGCATCGACATCACCAACGCGCCCTCGGCGCCCTGGAACGGCGAGGACGCCCACGAGGCCCTGCTGAACGTCACCGTGCCCCCCAGCCTGCTGCCCTCCTCCGTCCGCCCGGTACGGGGGGCACCCCGGGGGCCCCGGCTCCCACCGGGTGTTCCTGAGGGGCTTCCTGACCCTCCTGTCGTCCCTCACCCAGAGCGGAGCCTGCACCTTTGGGGACACGGTGCTGTGCGAGCTGGGAAACCCCTTCAAGAGGAACCTAGAGGTTGAGAGCTGCCCCCAGCCATCCCCAGCCGCCCCAGCCGCCCCAGCTGCCCCCCAGCCACGCCCAGGTCCATCCCAGCCCCCCCCATCCATCCCCACCATCCCCCAGCCACCTCCCAGCCGCCCCCAGCCGCCCCCAGCCGCCCCCAGCCCTACCCCCAGCCACCCCAGCCACCCCAGCCACCCCAGCCGCCCCTAGCCACCCCCAGCTCACCCCCAGCCACCCCCAGCCGCCCCCTAGCTGCCCCAGCACCCCCAGCCTCCCCAGACCAGCCCCCCAGCCGACCCCTCAGCTCCCCCAGCCATGCCCGCTCCACCCGTCCCCTAACCCTCTAAGCTAGCCTACCCAGCCTCGCCCGCTCCCATCTGCCCCCAGCCATCCCCATGCCCCCCCAGCCACCCCCCAAGCCTGCCCCCCTAAGCGCCCCCAGCCCCTCCACCAGCCCCCTAGCCCCCCAGCCACCCCCAAGCTCCACCCCCCAGCTGCCCGCCCTCCCAGCGCCAGTCGCCCCCCAGCCGCCCCCAGCCTGCCCCAGCCACTCCCATAGCCTCCAGCCCATCCCAGCCACCCATCCATCCCCAGCCATCCCCAGCCATCCCCCAGCCGCCCCCCAGCCGCCCCCAGCCGCCCCCAGCTGCACCCCCAGCCCCAGCCCCCCACCACCCCCAGCCCCCCAGCCGCCCCCACGCCCCCCGGCCTTCCTGGTGGGCTCAGCAGGGCTGAGCGCTCCCCGTCACCCCCCATGTCGATCGGTGTCCACCAAGAGTTTTGTGGGTGAAGGAAGAGACGAGATGGGCTCCAGATCAGAAGGCCTTGATTATTATGTTATAATATATACATCTGTTATACTATACTTAAAAAAGAAAAGAAAAGGAGAGTTTAATAGAAGCTGCTAACTACCTAAGAATAGAATAGAAAGAATGATAACACGGCAAGCTCCTCCGGCTCTTCCGAGAGAGCTCAGCCCTTAGGATATTGGCCATCTCTTCCAAATCACTCAATCTGGGCCAATCCAAGAACTGACCTGCTGCATTCCAACAGAAGCAGATAACACATTGGTTTAACATCTTCGTTTGCTGAAACTCTCAGCCCCAGCAGGAAAAATCGCTTACGACAACGGATTTTTCATAAAGAAATGTCCTGTGGACATCCCACTCTGTGCAGCAGAGCTGACCATCACCTTCGAGGCCATCGGCCATTCCATATGCTTGGACACGCGCGATGGTGGAGGTGTGGCTGGACCTGTCCACGTGAGTGCGAGGGGCGGGAACGGGGGCGGCGATGGTCCCGGTGGAGCGGACGGTGCCATCCGGTTGCCCGATCCCGGTGCCCCGTCCCGTGCCCATCCGTTGTCCCGGCAGAAGAGCACCAGGAGGATCTGCAAGCCCGTTGCTGGTCCAAGCTGCTGTGGATACAGCATCCAGTCCTCGTGAGCATGTGAGGTCCCCTGCACGCCCTCGTGTCCCCTTCACCCTCTCTGTGTCCCCTCAACCCCTCGGGTCCCCTGTAAGCTCTCTGTGAACCCCTGCAC
>NDFG01000033.1:222992-239812 GCA_002167245.1 Sporophila hypoxantha
TGGACTGCGCCTGGGCAACTAAACACCTATATCAGGGGGATTACGCCCATTTTCTACTGTGATTCAAGTTCACTAGAAAAATTAGTCAGAAAAGAGGTGAACTCTGTAAGAAGCGGAACCCAAATGTGGAATTTTGCCTAGTGTGACACGGCATCCATGGAATTCTAATGGCCACGGGATGAGATGTAGCTCAACAGACGTACCTGCCACCAGGACAAGCAAGCAGTCTGGCATATTGGATTTTACTTGCGTATGCGTTTCTGATAACCAATGAAAGACGATGAGCATTAATCACTTTGATGTCCTAAGTCTTGAGCTCTTCTCTCTGTTTATGAATTCACCTCGGCCAAATCCATTCTCTTGCCATTTTTAATCACCCACTACGATTCGCTGATTGCAATGTTCATCTTCAGTTACATTCAGGTGGCACGACGGATGTCCAACTGTGGACTGACGTAGCCCATCCGTTACATCGTGGATCCCTTTTTCACTCATCAGCTTCTCTTGTTTCACCCGAGAGACCCCACAAAAACATAAAAGGGGTTACTGTCAGATATTGTGAGCTGCTCAAGGACGAATTGCTGTCTGCCAGCGCAAGCATACAGTTCTGATTTCACGTTAGCCCAGAATTTGGCCATACCGTATTTTCTGCTTGACAGTCACGACTCTCTACTCAGCTGCAGTCACTGGGTAAATTAGGTTCTTGTCCATGATTGTGTAAACTATGGTCATCCTTGTCCAAAGAACCAGCATGCGTGAGGTGCTTCTATACGTATTTCTTTTAAATCATAGGCAGAGTTTGTTGTTACCAGTTACTCCTAGGTCATGAATTTATGGTGCTGGCGTGTGGCATATATAATTGTATTACGACAAAATGTATTCTTGATGTCAATGTTTAGAATTTTCCTCACTAAATTACTTCATAACATTGCATCACTTGACTGCATAGTGTTCCAGCTTTTGGCTTTCATGCTTCTTTATTTTCATATTAACAGCTGCAGTCCATCTGAAAACACACCTTATTTTGTTGTACCCACTCATAAATTGACCCAAAAGCTTCCATACGAAGACAGCTGGTTTACCACCTTGCTTGTGGAGACCTTATAAGACCATTTTATTTGCAACAAGAAATGTCTTAAATACTAAAGTCTCTGATTGGACAATTGGTGTACATAGTCTCACTCCTATTATGAAGGAGAGGAGTCTCATGGGAATTTTAAATAGCACTTATCACAGCTATATCGACATCATTTTATTATTTGCGTGTATGGGGCTCTTTTTATTCAGTCAGAGACTTTATCTGCGAAGTACCACTCTCAGGTCCTGCTTGCTTCTGTCTTTCTATTTTAGGGCCTTTAAGTTTTGAGAAATATGTAATAGAATGGAATATGTGGAAATGCTGCCATCAGTCAATGTAATTTTGCTAAGATAATTGTGTCAATGTACTCTCTTCGTTAACTTTTCTTGTGAATATGGGGTGAGTGGATATTTAAATCAGTCTCACATAAATCGAGTTTTTGTTATGCAAAACTGCTGGTTAGTTACATTTTCACACTTAGAATGGAGAATGCTCTAATGTGACTCTAGGCACCGCTGACGTTTTACTGAAACTTATCATCACTAGTTTGGAAGATGTTATCCAGACACAACACCCCACCTCTTATTATCTGTGGGCTGCTCTCGTGTAGCTAATTCGGGTTCAGCCCAGTCTACCAAACTAGAGAAAGAAAGTACGCGCCCTCTCCCACAGCTTTCCCTAGTGGCAACGCTAGCTTGAGCTCGAGGAAAAACTTGCCTCAATTTAGCGCCACGAGCAGACATAGGGCTCTTCTCCTTCTCTTTGCAAAAGATACCACCCTCTAATTTTAAGCACATGCCTTTATTGGGTATAAATATAGTAGTACACTCACTAAATTACATGAACTTCGATCTCTATACATATCTAGGATGTCATGTTTTATTCAGTCGCCTCTAATAACACTTTCTGATCATGTTGTCCATTTTCTACAACGAACGCATAAAGGATACTGCTATATGCGTTATAGATTCCTCTTAGGAATATCGGCGCGAGAGAAGACTGTATTCCTCATCATTACTGCAAATAACAGAATGATCTTTCAAAACTGAATTTTTAAGGACTCGATCATTTCTTGACTCTTTTTAAACTGCGCGTGGGTCGACCTAAATAGCATCTTCATATTATCATCGCCCAACTTAGTGTACCTAGCTTCGATAATACCCATACCTTATTAATTTTTCAAACTAATATTCCCTAAAACCTCTTCACTCTCTCATCCAAATTAAATTATTTCTCTGCGAAGCCTTCTGTTTTCTGAGTAACTTTTCTCGTCCCTCCTCGCTCTGCTGAGCACACTCACCAATTCCACCCTCACCCCTGGGACCGCATCTCCGCTCTATGCCTATACGCCCCAAAAATTCAATATCTCGCTCCTTCCCACTGAGCCTTTTCGTTTCAACCCCTGTGACTTCTAATGAACTTGACAGTGCTCTGTGAATGCAGGAAACTTTAGTACTCCCTTGCGTTTTCCCTTGCCTATGCTCACTCGGACATACTGCCTCACACGAAAGATTAGCCTCTACTGTTCCAGTAAGCACACCGTTTCTTCCTGAATTCAGTTACTTTTCCCCTTTTAAGATCAGGTAATATACAGAGCTGTTTTTTGAGTCCTTTGTTAATGATAAAAACTAACAATTCCCTCTTGTGACATTGTTAAAAAGGCTTCTCGACTACTCAGGTGTTCTGCATTCTGCCTGCGGCAAGCCCACTCTTTTTATTCTCAACGAATAAGGGTTAAAGCAAATCTTGTTTTTGGTGAACATTAAGCCATTACTAGAAGCTGGCATCTCCCTAACAGAAACCCCAGCCCAGAAACGATTCGCCCCCAGCGCCCACCACCCTAGCTGCCCCCCAGCCGCCCCCCAAGGCTACCCCCCAGCCATCCCCCAGCCGCCCCCCAGCCGCCCCCAGCCGCCCCCAGCTGACCCCCAGCGCATCCCCAGCCCACCCCCAGCCCCCCCCCAGGCCCCGCCCCCCGGCCTTCCTGGTGGGCTCAGCAGGCGCTGAGCTGCTCCCCGTGCCACCCTCGTCGACGTGTTGTGGTGCCACCAAGAGTTTTTGGGGTGAAGGAAGAGACGAGATGGGCTCCATGATCAGAAGGCCTTGATTTATTATGTTATATGATATATACATTTCTTTATACTATACTTAAAAAAGAAAGAGAAAGGAGAGTTCTAAGAAGCTGCTAACTACCTAAGAATAGAATAGAAAGAATGATAACACGGCAAGCTCCTCGCCGGCGGTCGGGTGTCGCGAGGGAGGTGTGCGTCGGAGCCCTGATTGTGGCCGATTCTCCAAAACACTCAATCTGGGCCAATCCAGAACATGAACTGCTGCAATTCCAACAAAGCAGATAACACATTGGTTTACACGATTTGTTTGGCTGACACTTCTGCAGCCGTCCAGCAGGAAAAATCCTGGGTAGACGAGGGATTGTTTCATAAGAAATGTCTGCTGTGCACATCCGGCGACTCTGTGCAGGCCAGAGCTGACCATCACCTTCGAGGCCATCGTTGCATTCCATGTGCTGTGACACGCGCGGGAGGTGGGCTGTGGCGTGGACCTGTCCACGCGTGAGATGCGAGAGGGACGGGACGCGGGCGCGGGGTGATGTCCCCGGTGGGAGCGGGAGGTGCCCATCCGGGTGCCCCGTCCCGGCTGCCTCCGTCCCGTGCCCCTCTCCGTGTCCCGGCAGGCAAGCACCGCAGGAGATCTGCAGCCCCGTGCTGGCCAAGCTGCTGGTGGATTACAGCATCCAGTCCTCGTGGAGCATGTGAGGTGTCCCCCTGCCACCCCTCGGTCGTGCCGCTGCAGCAGGGCGGGGGGCGGTCGTCAGTGGGTGTCCCGCCCTACCCTTTTCTGTCCCCTCCACCCCCTCTGCGTCCCCTGCACCCTCTTCAGTGTTCCCCTGCACCTTCTCTGTGTCCCTGCACCTTCTCTGTGACCCCTGCACCTCTCTGTGTGCCCCTGTACCTCTCTGTCCCCTGCACTCCTCTTGTGTGTCCCCTCCATCCCTCTGTGTTCCCCTTCCCACCCCTCTCTGTTCCCCTGACCTTCGTCAGTGGTCTTGCAGGCACGGCAGGGCGTGAGGCTGTGGGGGTCCGCGCTGGTGGGCGAGCGCGCGTGGCTGTTTGGTCGTGTCCGCGCTCCACCCCCTCGGGTCCCCTGCACCCTGTGTTCCTGCACCCCCTCTCGTGTCCCCTGCACCTCCGTCTCTGTTCCGCTCCACCCTCGGGTCCCTTTGCACCCCTGTGTCCCCTTGCCAACCTTCTGTTGTCCCCCACCACCCCTTGCGTCCCCTCCACCCCTCTCTGTGTCCAGCTTGGCGAGCCCTCACTGTGTCCCCTTGCACCTCGCCCTGCTCCAACTTCGTCCTCTGTTGTTCACTCTGCCCTCTCAGGTGTCCCGTGTACTCCTCTGGTGTTCCCCTAGGCACCTCTTTCTGCCCCTCCACCGCTCTCGTGTGCCCCTGCACCTCGGTGTGTCCCCTTCCACCCTCTCTGTGTCCCCTGCACTCCCATCCGGTGTCATGCCGCTCTGCCTCTCTGTGTCCCCTGCTACTCCTTCTCTGTGTGTCCCCTTGCCACCTTCTCGGTGTCCCCTGCACCCTCTGTGTCCCTGCCCTCTTGTGTCCCCTGCCCTCTCGAGGTCCCCTGCACCCCCTCTGTTTGTCCCCCACACCCCTCGGTGTGTCCCTCCACCCCTCTCTGTGTCCCCTGCCCTCTCTGTGTCCCCTCCAGTCCCCTCAGGTGTCCCCTGCACCCTTTCTTCGGTGTCCCGTACCCCCTCCCCCCTCTCTGTGTCCCCTGCCCTACTCTGTGTCCCTGCTCTCTCTGTGTCCCCTCCATTGCCGCCACCTGAGTCTGGCTGTGCCCTCCGTGTCCCGGGAGGGGACAGGGGACAATGGGATGTCCCCAGTGCCCCTCATGCCGTTCCCATCCCGTTCCCAGAGCCTCCTCCCACATCCAGTCCTACTTCAGCGGGACCGTGGTGGGCGAGTCGGCCATGAAACGGGAGCAGGACGTGGGCAGCCCCCTCACCTTCGACTTCCAGGTGAGCCGGGCCCGGCCGGCGCCGGAGGGAAACGGATTTGGGAATTCYRGAGGGAAGCGGATTTGGGAACGCGGGAGWGAAGCGGATTTGGGAACACCGGAGGGAAGCGGATTTGGGAACGTGGGAGAGAAGCGGATTTGGGAATTCTGGAGGAAGGAGGATTTGGGAATGCGGGAGGGAAGCAGATTTGGGAACACGGGAGGAAGGAGGATTTGGGAACGTGGGAGAGAAGTGAATTTGGGAACGCAGGAGGGAAGTGGATTTGGGAATGCCGAAAGAAGGAGGATTTGGGAACGCCGGAGGAAGGAGGATTTGGGAATACCGGAGGGAAGCRGATTTGGGAACGTGCCAAGGAAGTGGATTTGGGAACACGGGAGGGAGGTGGATTTGGGAACATGGGAGGGAAGCAGATTTGGGAACGCGGGAGAGAAGCGGATTTGGGAATGCGGGAGGGGAGCAGATTTGGGAACGCAGGAGGAAGGAGGATTTGGGAACACGGGAGGGAAGYGGATTTGGGAATGAGGGAGAGAAGCGGATTTGGGAATGCCAGCAGAAGGAGGATTTGGGAATGCAGGAGGGAAATGGATTTGGAATGCCGGGAGAGAAGTGGATTTGGGAACGTGACAAGGAAGTGGATTTGGGAACATGGGAGGGAGGCGGATTTGGGAACATGGGAGGGAAGCGGATTTGGGAACATGGGAGGGAAGCAGATTTGGGAATGCAGGAGGGAAGCGGATTTGGAACATGGGAGGGAAGCGGATTTGGAATGCCAGGAGGGAAGCGGATTTGGAATGTGGGAAGGGAAACAGATTTGGGAACGCGGGAGCACGAAGTGGATTGGGAATCCCAGAGGAAAACGGATTTGGGAATGCGGGAGAAGTGGATTTTGGGAATCATGGAAGGGAGCCAGATTTGGGAACCATGGAGGGAGGAGGATTTGGAATGCCGGAGGGAAGCAGATTTGGGAACACGGGAGAGAAAGCAGATTTTGGGAACGTGGGAGGGAAACGGATTTGGGAACATGGGAGGAAGGTAGGATTTGGGAATACCGGAGAGAAAGCGGATTTAGGAATGGCAGGAGGAAGAAGATTTGGACACAGGGAGGGAAAGCGGATTTAGGGAATTCAGGAAGGGGATTTGGGAATGCGGGAGGAGGCGATTTGGGTGCTGGAGAGAAGCGGATTTGGGAATTCCGTAAAAGGAGGATTTGAGGAAGGCGGAGGGAAGCGGATTTGGGAACGCGGGAGAGAAGGAGGATTTGGGAGCACGGGAGGGAAGTGGATTGGGAATGCTGGAGGAAGCGATTTGGAATTCCGGAGGAAGGAGGATATTGGGGAACGTGGGAGAGAAGCGGATTTGGGACCGCCGGACTCCACCTCCCGCCCTGCCCACAGGTGACCACCAAAGGCGAGTCCCTGGGCACGCTGGGCACCATCCTGCTGGGCTTCGAGTGGCCCTACGAGATGCCCAACGGCAAATGGCTCCTGTACCCCACCGAGATCCTGGTGAACGGCAACGACACGTGCCACCCCCCCGGGGGGCTCATCAACCCCCTCAACCTCACCGTGAGTCCCCGGTGCCCTCAGGGCCCTGTCCCTGCCCCACCGYGGGGGTCCTTCAGCCCCCYGGAATGGCTCTGATGGGCTYRTGTCCCCCCTCMSCTMCTGCAGGACCTGGGATATCCTGCAGCCCCCAGGGGTGGGGGTCTCACCTGGAGCAGCCCCCAGGGGTGGGGGTCTCACCTGGGRYAYCCTGCAGCTYCTGAGGGTGGGGGTCTCACCTGGGATATCCTGCAGCYCCYRRGGGTGGGGGTCTCACCTGGGATATCCTGCAGCCCCCAGGGGTGGGGGTCTCACCTGGGRYAYCCTGCAGCYCCYRRGGGTGGGGGTCTCACCTGGGATACCCTGCAGCCCCCGGCACAGCCCGGGCTCTGATGAGGGTCGTGTCCCCCCTCAGCTCCTGCAGGAGCAGGCTCCMTCCCGGCGGCGGCGGGAGCTGGAGCCCCCCGAGCCGGGGGAGCCCCCGGTCACCTTGGCCACCGGGCGGCGCCCGCGCTCCGAGGCCGTGCTGGTGAGTGGGGTCGGGTGGAGCATCCCCCTCCCGGGGCACTGTCCCCGCTCCTCCCGGGCACCGGGGCGGTGCTTTGGGCCCACCGTGACCCCCGTGTGTCCCCAGAGCTGCTCGGCGGGCACGGCGCACTGCGTGTGGCTCGAGTGTCCCCTGCTGCACACGCAGCTGCCCTCCAGCTTCAGCCTGCGCGCCCGCGTCTGGAACAGCACCTTCATCGAGGTCAGTGCCGCCGAGGGGCTGCGGGCTCGGAGCCCTGGGGGTGTTAAACAGGGCTCTGAGCCTGCCAGGAGCTGGCAGCCACCCCTGTGTGTCCCTGCTGTCACCTGTGTCACCGCTCCATCCGTGTGTCACCCATCATCCGTGTCTCCATCATCATCCGTGTCTCCATCACCATCCGTGTGTCACCCATCATCCATGTCCCCATCATCCATGTCTCCATCATCCGTGTCCCCATCATCATCCATGTCCACATCATCCATGTCCCCATCATCCATGTCCCCATCATCCGTGTCCCCATCATCTATGTCTCCATCATCATCCGTGTCCCCATCATCCATGTCCCCATCATCCGTGTCCCCATCATCATCCATGTCCCCATCATCCATGTCCTCCTCATCCATGTCCCCATCATCATCCCCACGTTGTCCTCTGTGTGTCCCATCCCTGTCCCTGTCCCCAGGAGTTCCGGGACTTTGACCGTGTGAAGGTGGCGGGCACGGCCACGCTGTTCCTGCGCTCGCAGGTGCCCACCATCACCATGAGGAACCACACGGTGCGGGTGAGCCTCACCAGAGCCCTCCCTGGGGCACACTGGGCGGGACTGGGGCCGCTGGAGCCCCCAGCCCCAACGAGCCCCTTCCCACCCCCCCAGTTCTCCGTGGACGTGGACTCGGAGCTGCAGGAGGAGCAGCCGGCCGAGATCGCGCTCTGGCTGGTGCTGGTGTCGGTGGCAGCCGGGCTGCTGCTGCTGGGGCTCATCATCCTCCTCCTCTGGAAGGTGAGGAGGGTCCCAAATCCCCTTCCCAGGGTGGAGAGGGTGCAGGAGCCGCGCTGAGACCCGACGGGCTCGCGTCACCCGTGGTCACCTCCTCCCTGCCTGGCGAGGGACACAAGGGACTCACGGCTGGATTGTCCCCTCGGCTGGAAGGTGCCCCCCGAGGGTGGCAGGTGTCCCCCAGGTGGGYGCTGCCCTCCTGGGAGGAAGATTCCCGCCTGGAGAGGGATGAGSAAGAGGAGCAGAGACATCCCCAACGTGTCTTGGGCTGCAAAACATTTTGGGATGTGCACCCAAAGCAGGGCTGAACCTCCTTCCCTGTGGCTGCGCTGCAGGAACTGGGGGACCCCCACAGCCCCCTGGGGGCACCCCCAGCTTYTTGAAGCCCCTCTTTTACCCAGGAGGGGTCGCTGGCTCTGCAGGACCGTGCCCCCCTGTGCAGGCAGAGCTGACCTGCCCTGCTCCCCCCACCTGCAGGGGTTTCCCGGGACCCCCCCCAGCCGCTGTCCCGACCCCCTGACCCTGTCCCCTTCCCTGCAGGGGTGTTCCGGGACCCCCCCCCAGCCGCTGTCCCGACCCCGACCCTGTCCCCTTCCCCTTTGCAGTGCGGGTTCTTCGGCGGGCCAACACCCGGGCCCATGTACGAGGCCAAGGGCCAGAAGGCGGAAGATGAGGATCCAGCCGGCGGAACGAGGCGGCTCACGGACGGACTACTAACGGGGGCACCCCCCGTTGCTCCCCCCGGCGCGCCGCGGGCCCGCCCCCCTCCCCCATGGCGTAATGCCCCGTGGGCCGGGGCTGGCAGCGGCACCTTCTCCTCCTCCTCTTCATCCTCCTCTCCTCTTCCTCTGGTTCCCCAGGGTCCTCAGGGCGCTCGGCGGCTCTGACCAGCGGCTCCAGGATCGCCGCTCCCTTTGCCTCTGCTCTTCGCCGCACTCGGGGTCTCTGTCCTTGTCCTGTACCCTCTTGGGGCCCCTCCCTGACCCGCTGTCCCCCTCTGTGTCCCTGGCAGTGCGACTTTTTCCAGCGGACCCGCTACTACCGGTCATGCCCAAGTACCACGCGGTGCGGATCCGGCAGGGAGCAGACGCTACCAGCCCGGGGGCTCCTGCCCCGCGCCGCCGCCGCAAGAAGCTCTGGGTGACCAGTGCGCAGGAGCCGGACAAGTACCTGACCCCCTGTCCCGCCGGGCCCCCCGCAGGGGGGCTCTGACTTTGCACAAGCGCATCTCCCCGTGCCCGACACCTCGGGACCGGCCCGCCGGCCTTGGCTCCCGCAGCCCCTCCCGGGGGTCTCCCGCAGCCCTTCCCGGTTCTCCCGGGGGCCTCCGGTTCTCCCAGGGGTCTCCTGCAGCCCCTCCTGGTTCTCCCGGGGGTTTCCAGTTCTCCCGGGATGCTCCCGCAGCCCTTCCCGGTTCTCCCGGGGGTCTCCGGCTCTCCAGGGATGCTCCCGCAGCCCCTCCCGGTTCTCCCGGGGAGCTCCGGTTCTCTCGGGGATCTCCCGCAGCCCTTCCCGGTTCTCCTGGGGGGCTCCCGCAGCCCCTCCTGGTTCTCCCGGGCAGCTCCCGCAGCTCCTCCCGGTTCTCCCGGAGGGCTCCGGTTCTCCCGGGCAGCTCCCGCAGCTCCTCCCGGTTCTCCCGGGATGCTCCCGCAGCCCTTCCCGGTTCTCCCGGGGGTCTCCGGCTCTCCAGGGATGCTCCCGCAGCTCCTCCCGGTTCTCCCGGGGGTCTCCGGTTCTCCCGGGATGCTCCCGCAGCCCCTCCTGGTTCTCCCGGGGGTCTCCCGCAGCCCTTCCCGGTTGTCCCGGGGGTCTCTGGCTCTCCCGGGGGTCTCCCGTAGCTCCTCCCGGTTCTCCCGGAGGGCTCCGGTTCTCCCGGGATGCTCCCGCAGCCCCTCCCGGTTCTCCCGGGGGTCTCCCGCAGCCCCTCCTGGTTCTCCCGGGGGTCTCCCGCAGCTCGTCCCGGCTCTCCCGGGGGTCTCCAGTTCTCCCGGGATGCTCCCGCAGCCCCTCCTGGTTCTCCCGGGGGTCTCCCGCAGCCCTTCCCGGTTCTCCTGGGGGGCTCCGGCTCTCCCGGGATGCTCCCGCAGCTCCTCCCGGTTCTCCCGGAGGGCTCCGGTTCTCCCGGGATACTCCCGCAGCTCCTCCCGGTTCTCCCGGGATGCTCCCGCAGCCCCTCCTGGTTCTCCCGGGATGCTCCCGCAGCCCTTCCCGGCTCTCCCGGGGAGCTCCGGTTCTCCCGGGGGTCTCCCGCAGCCCCTCCCGGGCAGCTCCCTCAGCTCCTCCCGGTTCTCCCGGGGGGCTCCGGCTCTCCCGGGGGTCTCCCGTAGCCTCTCCCGGTTCTCCCGGGGGTCTCTGGCTCTCCCGGGGGTCTCCCGTAGCCTCTCCCGGGGACTCCCGCAGCTCCTCCCGGCTCTCCTGGGGAGATCCAGTTCTCCCGAGGGTCTCCGGCTCTCCCGGGATGCTCCCGCAGCCCCTCCTGGTTCTCCCGGGGGTCTCCCGCAGCCCCTCCCGGTTCTCCCGGAGGGCTCCGGTTCTCCCGGGTGGCTCTTGCACGCTCGTGCCTTGCACGCTTGTGGGGGCGACCCCCCAAATGTGCCCCCCCCCCCGCTGTCCCCGAAGTGCTGCTGGCCTCACCGAGTGCCTTCCCCCCGCCCCGCGCAGACACTCCGCCCGCCACCTCCCTGTCCTTGTCTCTTATACACATCTAGATGTGTATAAGAGACAGCCCCCCGCTGTCCCCGAAGTGCTGCTGGCCTCACCGAGTGCCTTCCCCCCCGCCCTGCGCAGACACTCCGCCCGCCACCTCCCTGTCCTTGTCCCTTTGTCCCTTGTCCTCAGCCTCCCTGGGGACACCTCCCGGCCCCTGGGGACACGTCCCTGCAGGYCGGGACACGCTCGCCCCCCTCCCCTGGGCAATGGGTGCGGGACCCCTCTGCTTTCCCGGGGTGGGGGCTGGGGGAGCTCATTGCCTCCTGCACCCCCTCCTCACCCCAGACCCTGCGGGGGTCTCCCCCTCCTCACCCCAGACCCCATGGGGGTCTCCCCTCCCCTCCCGACCCCAGACCCCTCCTGCTGTTCTCGCAGCTTTGCCTTTTTGGGCGGGGGGGTTCAGCGCTTCAGGCCGTGTCCCCCCCATCCCATCCCATCCCCGCCCCGGGGGTCGCTGTCCCGCCCCGCGGGGTTAAATTATTCCGTGTTTCGGTGTTTCGGTGTCGAGTCCCGGCGTGCGGTCGGTACCGGGGGCGGCTGCGGAGGGGGTCCCGCGCCCCCAGCCCCAAGCCGGCCCCCAAACCCCCCTCTCCCTTCCTCGCCGGGGCCCAATAAAGGCTCGCTCTGGGATTTGTAACCTCGCGTCCCCTCCGTGCCCTGGCTGCCGGGTTGGGGGGGGGGGGGGGTGGGATTTGGGGGCTTTTGGGGCAAAAAGAGGACCGGGGGAGGGGGGGGATGATGAATCCAGGGCGCAGAGGGTGATGGGGGGGTAATGCGGGGATTGGGGTGGGCTCAGAGCCCCCCAGAACCTTCGGGAAAGGATCAAAACCTCCCCAAAACGCCCCGGAAAGGGGTCGGGGTGCGCCGAGGGGCTGATGGGAGCCCCGGTTATGCAAATTAGCGGCGGTGCGTCAGCGAAGGGCGGGGTTAGCCGCGGRAGGGGCGGGGCCTAAAGCAGAGAGGGCGCTGATTGACAGCGAGGCGCGCGGTGATTGACAGTGGGGCGGGCGGGATTAACTTGCCTGAGGGGCGTGGTTCCCGGTGATTGACAGCAGGGCGGGCAGCATTAACTTCCTTGAGGGGCGTGGCTCCCGGTGATTGACAGCGGGGCGGGCAGCATTAACTTCCTTGAGGGGCGTGGCTCCCAGTGATTGACAGCAGGCCATGAAGCATTACTTCCCTGAGGGGCGTGGCTCCCGGTGATTGACAGCAGGGCATGAAGCATAACTTCCCTGAGGGGCGCGGCTTCGCGGTGATTGACAGCGAGGCGTGCCCAGCGGTGAAGCCAGATTGGCACGGGGAGGGGCGGGGTTTGCTTTTTAACGGGCGCTGATTGGCTGAGATTCGTTGATTGACGGCGGGTGTGTTGTTTGCGCGCGGCGCGGCGGGGGCGGGGCCGCGTCCGGGCCCGGGGGCTCGGGGGTCGCTGAGGGGACCCTGAGGGGACCCTGAGGGGGCTCTGRGGGGACACCGAGGGGACCCTGAGGGGACAGCGGGGCCATGCGGCTGCTGCGGTGCCTCGGGAAGCGCGCGGCGCTGGCCGGCGTCCCCACCTACATCGAGCACTTCAGCAAGTTCTCGCCGTCGCCGCTCTCCATGAAGCAGTTTCTGGACTTCGGTAAATAAAGGAAACCCCCGGCCCAGCCCCGGGACCCCCACCCTGCTCCGGCACGGGGACACCCCTCGTGTCCCCTCAGAGCCCCCCTCGGCGGGGACACCCGGTGTGGGGGCGGTGCTCGGGGGAGGGAGCTCCGTGCACACCCCCGGGAATTCCCGACCCCCTTCCTGGGAATTCCCGACCCCCTTTCCTGGGCATTCCTTCCCACACCCCCCCCCCCGGGAATTCCCGACCCCCTCCCCAGGGAGTTTCTCCCCTCCCCACCCCGTTAATCGGGGGGCTCTGGGTGCTGCTCCCCCCTCAGTGAGTGTGTGGGCTCAGGTAACCCTGACCCCCCCAAATATCCCGTTGTTATTGGGGGTGAGGSGATTTAACAGCACCCGCCGGGTGAATAAGTGGGGTTGGAACGTGGTTTCCTCATCGGTCCCTTTTGGAGGTGTCCCCTCTGCCCCCCAGATCCCCTCATTTGGGGCACATCCTGACACCCCCCCCAAGTAAATACCCCCGGCCCTGCACCGGCCTGGCCCCCCCAGGTGGGCAGCTGGGACCCCCCAATGTCCCCAGGGATGGGGATGTCCCCCCATGGCTGTCACCCAGCCTGGCCCTGCTCCCAGACAGGGGCTGGGGGCTGCACCTTGGGGTCCCCCCAGCTCCATCCCAGTGTCCCTTGTCCCCAAGGATCCGCCCCTCCAGGCCTTTGGGGTCAGCTGTGCCCCCCCTGCACAGCTCCTGCTTGGGGACCCCTGGGCCTGCTCTGGGTCCTGGTGCTGGCCCAGCTCCTTCTCCCCCTCCTCAGCTGCACTCTGGGGTCTCCCAGCCCCAGTTTGGGCTGTTCTGGGTGGCCCACCCAGTGGGCTGTGCCCTGTCCCCCGCAGTGTCCCCCAGTGTCCCCCAGCCGAGCAGGACCTGCTGCTGTCCCCTGCCCCCGCTGCCAGATGGGTGGCTCTGGGGGGCTCACCCGTGTCCCCCCCATGTCCCCGTGTGTCCCCAGGCTCCAGCAATGCCTGTGAGAAGACGTCGTTCGCCTTCCTGCGCCAGGAGCTGCCCGTGCGCCTCTCCAACATCATGAAGGAGATCAACCTGCTCCCGGACCGGGTGCTGCGCACGCCCTCCGTGCAGCTGGTGCAGAGCTGGTCAGTGTGGCCCTCGGGGACATGGGGACACTGCCACGGGGCTGCTGGCACTGCCACCCCTGCTCCTGGGCAGCTGGCACTGGGACCTGCTGCTGGGGTGCCACCACTGCCTCTCGCCTGGGGTTCCACTGCCACGGGTCCCCCCACTCACCTGGGGTCCCACTGCCACAAATCACTTTGTTGTCACCCTCCTGGGTCCCCTGCACAGCTCCTRTTGCCACCACAGCTCCTGTCACCGCCCAGGGGGTTCTGCTGTCACCTCACCGTGTGTCCCACAGCTGTCACCAGCTGTCCTCCCCTGCTGGCACAAGGGACACAGGGAGGGGTGACAGGCAGGGCACTCCCCAGCTAGTGCCACCCCTTRGGTGGCACGGGCTGCAGGTCCTTTGGGGACACTCCTGTGCCAGCGGGATGTCCCCAGCCAGCGGGGGGGACACCAGTGTCACCTGCTCCCTGAAGGGGCCTCAGGATGTCCCTGTCCTGGGCAGGTCTGAGTGTCCCTTTAAGTGCCATGTCCCCGTGGCAGTGCCAGCAGTGTGACCCTTCTCCTGGCCACCACGTGACACGTTGTTTGTCCAGTGTCCTGGGCCACTGCCAGCGGGATCTGGCCTTGCCAAGGGGTCAGGCTGTGCCAGGAGGTCTGGCCGTGCCACCCCCATCACAGCCCCAACCCCATCAGAGGGGCCATGTCCCCAAGTGCCAGCAGTATGGTGGGACAGTGTCCCCTGATGCAGCAGATTTTGGGGTGGGGGCCTGGGCTGAGGGGTGCTGACCCCTGGCCCTGCATGGTGTCACCTGGGCTGTCCTCTCAGTTTGGGGGTGCCAGCTGTGGGTGTCCCCCCAGGTACGTGCAGAGCCTGCTGGACATCATGGAATTCCACGACAGGGACCCCGAGGACCAAGCCACGCTGGGACAGTGAGTCAGGAGTGTCCTTGTCCCCATTCTCGGGGTGTCATCTCCTCCTAGAGTCGCACTGGCGTCACCCAGGGCCACCCTGAAGTGCCTCCACTCCGCTGCCATTGGAGCCACTCCGGGTTTTCCAACGCCCCCGGCTCGCGGGGAATCCCGGCCTGGATCGGGGCTGTGTCTGGAGCRGGTGTCCCCAGCRCTGTCCCTGTCCCCAGRTTCACCAACGCGCTGGTGACGATCCGGAACCGGCACAACGACGTTGTCCCCACCATGGCGCAGGGGGTGATCGAGTACAAGGAGACCTACGGGGACGACCCYGTGTCCAACCAGAACATCCAGTACTTCCTGGACCGCTTCTACCTGAGCCGCATCTCCATCCGCATGCTCATCAACCAGCACAGTGAGGGGCTGGGGGCCTGCCCGCCCTGGGGGGTCCTGGCTGGCCCCCAGAACTGAGGTGTCCCCAGGACCCCCCAGAGTGTCCCCAGGGGTCTGTCCTGAGGGTCCTCACCAGCCCCTGGGGTCTGTCCTGAGGGTCCCCCACCAGCCCCAGGGGTCTGTCCTGAGGGTCCCCATCATCACTGAGTGTCCCCCCATCCCTTGGGGTCTGTCCTGAGCATCCTCACCAGCCCCAGGGGTCTGTCCTGAGGGTCCCCCACCAACCCCAGGGGTCTGTCCCAGGGGTCCCCACCAACCCCAGGGGTCTGTCCCAAGGGTCCTCTCAGCCCCAGGGAGCTCCTCAATGTTCTCCCTGCCCCGAGGGTCCCCTCCTAACCCCAGGGGTCTGTCCTGAGGGTCTCCATCATCACTGGGTATCCCCAAAATGTCCCCCCAGCCCCAGGGGTCTGTCCTGAGGGTCCCYACTAACCCCARGGATTCTCTCTTGGGCATCTCCCTGGTGTCAGATGTTTCCCCCCACAGCCCCAGGGTGCCCTGGGGGTGTCCCCGGGTGTCCCTGGGGTGTCCCCAGCTCGTTGTCCCCTCCCCAGCCCTGCTCTTCGATGGCAGCACCAACCCCGCTCACCCCAAACACATCGGGAGCATCGACCCCCACTGCAACGTGGCCAACGTGGTGAGAGGTTGGTGGGGTYGGGGGGGGTCTGGGGTCCCACCCCATGGCATCTGGGGGCAGTTTGGGGGGTGGGGGCTGCTTGAAAGCCCCCCTGGCCCCACTCGTGTCACAGGTTTGGGGTGACCTCAGCCACACTGTCCCCTGAGCTGTGCGGTGGCTGCAGGAGACCCCAGGAATGTCCTGGGAATGGGGAATGTTTGGGGGTGGGGGGACCCCAAAGGTTGCCCCTGTTGGTCCTGGGGGTGCTGAGCCTTCTGTCCCCCCCCTTTGCCAGATGCCTACAACATGGCCAAGTTGCTGTGTGACAAATACTACATGGCCTCACCTGAGCTGGAGATCGAGGAGGTCAACGGTGAGGGGACAGTGGCAGTGAGGGGACAGCGAGGGTGAGGGGACAGTGGGGCTGAGGGGACAGCGAGGGTGAGGGGACAGTGGGGCTGAGGGGACAGCGAGGGTGAGGGGACAGCGAGGGTGAGGGGACAGCGGGGCTGAGGGGACAGTGGGGGGCCCGGAGAGGGGGATCATGGGTGGCTCCTTTGGTGTTGGGGGTTCTCAGGTGGCTCCTTTGGGGTTGGGGGTTCTCAGGTGGCTCCTTTGGGGTTGGGGGTTCTCAGGTGGCTTCTTTGGGCCTGGGGGTTCTCAGGTGGCTCCTTTGGGGTTGGGGGTTCTCAGGTGGCTCCTTTGGGGCTGGGGGTTCTCAGGTGGCTCCTTTGGGGCTGGGGGTTCTCAGGTGTCTCATTTGGGGTTGGGGACCCTGGGGCAGGGGGTTTCTGTGTGGCTATTCCCTATTCCAGGGGTATCTCAGCTCCTTTAAGGTTGGGGGATACTTGGTTTATCTAGGTTTGGGGGTCCCTGTGGTGGTGGGGGGGTTCTCGGGTGACCCATTTAGGGCTGGGGCAGGTTTGGGGTCAGGATTGTCCCCACCAATCCCGATGTCCCCCCTGCCCAGCCTGCAACTCGGAGCAGCCCGTGAGCATCGTCTATGTCCCG
The DNA here is from genome assembly GCA_002167245.1 of Sporophila hypoxantha. NCBI lineage: Eukaryota > Metazoa > Chordata > Aves > Passeriformes > Thraupidae > Sporophila > Sporophila hypoxantha. The sequence goes on from NDFG01000033.1 coordinate 239,620, forward strand.
TCCCACCTGTACCACATGCTCTTCGAGCTCTTCAAGGTAGCCCAGCCCTTTGAGGGGGATGGGGGTCTGGGGGGGCTGTGGGGGACCCCCTGACCCTCCCCCCGGGGCTCTGTGTCCCCAGAATGCCATGAGAGCCACGGTGGAGAGCCACGAGAACAGCCCCCGGCTGCCGGCCATCAGGGTGATGGTGGCC